>NDXZ01006073.1:0-14126 GCA_003055125.1 Paykullia maculata | reverse complement strand
TGTTTTTGTCTTTATTAATTTAATTGTATAAATAGATTATCTTTTTAAATGAAAATAATATTTTAGTGTTTAATGGCAAACACTTTTAGCACATGGGAATTTTATCATTTTTAAATACAATGAAAAAAAGTATTGTTATGGTTTTTAATTGTCATCATTAGAATTTGTAGAGATACGCCTAATTTTTTTCCCAATTTTCTTATTTTGTATGCGCTTTTAAGCCAAAAAAAAGACTATTGAGGGGTACAGTTTTTTGCTAAGTATTTACTAAACATCAGCATGGTCTGTTAATTTAAATATGTAAAAGAGGCCTCATTAAAAACTTTTATGCGTAATAGTACAAAAAAGGCAATATAAGTTTGGTATCAAACAAAAAAGGTAATTCATAGTCCTTTCTTTAAAAAATATTTTTAATATTTTAATATGGAAATTGTTCCATCTTTTGTATTGGTAAGCTTATTTAACCAACGTTTCAAGTTTTCAATCTGGGTATATTTTGTAATTTTTACATATTAGCGGAACTCACTCTTCGTAGCACATTTGCAATTAATGCAAGTATGCACTATTTTTTGCTACAAAGCGTGAGTGTATATTTTTAAGTATGTTTGAAGTTTTTGATAATTGCTGATTTTGTAGGTGACAAATATTTTAATGCCGCCATAACCTTGGCTAACGCAGTTGTTTAATCTTCAGCAGTAAAAAGCTCCTATTTATATATTTATTTATTAGTCTTAAAAACAATATTCTTTTCAGACTAATGAAATATAAAATATATAAATGCATTCAATTATATTAATTATAATAATACAATTTAAGTTTAAACATAGGAAAAAAACACTAATTAATTTCAATTTTTTAAATTAGTTTTTGATGAATTAAAATCCAACAAATTGTTTTTTTTTTTAATTAACATAAATAAATGATCTAACTAATTTGTATGTATTTACATATACCCGAAAGGTATATACGCGTCGGCCACCGCCGCCGTTAAACTTTGTAAACACAGGTTTTAAGTTATTTGTTTTGAATAACTTAGTCAGCTGTTTTAGTTGTGCAAATTTGTGTAAGACAATTTTGCACTGATTTTTAGTTGTGAAAATTTGCTCAAGTGAAGCAAATTGCATTTTTATGCACCCAGAGAATAAACATGGTTGAGTATGTTCAAGGTAATATAATCACAGACAATTTTAAAATTCTATGATTATTACAATCGTTATATGATTGCCATAATCATAATATGGTTGTAGTTATATTTTACGTCAATACTATGATCATATATATGATGGCAAGAATAATTTTATGTTTGTCCAACTATAAACTTTGTTACGAATAATCATATATATGACGGTTTTAGAATATATGATAACCATAATCTAAAACCATCATACATTTTTATTTTTTTTTGATTATCCGTAACAAATTTTATAGTTTGAACAAACATATCTAAGAAGTTCAAGCACCGTACTAAGATAAATTTTGTTTCAAGGCAATAGCAATTTTGTAAAAATATATTCTCTACCAAAATTTTTTTTATTATGATAATTCTTTTAAGGTAAAAACAAGTTAAAAAAACCCAAAACTGCAGCAAGAAAACTTGCTTATTGTAAACAAGCTATTTTCAAAAAGTTTTAATAAACTTATAAAATCAGATTGTTTTATTGAAGCACGTTTATTGATTTTGGCTATCAAGTCTATTATTATTGTTTGTTTTTACCAAAACTAATTTATAGTTAATTTACGGGTAAGTTTTTCATTTTCTAATTTTAAAAACAGACAAAATATTATGTAATGAAATTTAATGTAAAAAAATTATTACATTTTGAACAGTAAAAAGTAAAAACATATCGCTTTTAAGCAACTAAATTGAATGTATGCAATGAATTGCATCAACGAATCATAAAAAAGCAACAAATGCTAGAATAATGAAATTATTAATATGTTTGGGTTATTTCCATCTAACTAAAAGTTAAAGCATGTGGCGTAAGACATATTTATAAGCCAACAGTGGTTAATTTAAACGAGTGTCTAAGCACTTTTTTTCTATTGGCTCTCTTTAGGTATACAAACACAAACAATGCATTTTCATGCATGTGTTCATTGCTACGAAAACGACCCCGTAGTTTTGGTGACTCGTTTAAAAAAATGATTCTTTTTTTTTCTACTAAAATTGTGCCACACAAAAACCTCAATAAAAATAAACACATTTTTCTGTTAAAGAATTTAAGAAAAAATTTATTTCTATACAAATTGATAAATATATTTTAAAAAGTTTTTTTTTTAAGAAAATAAAAAAATTTATTTTTTATAAAAAAATGTCCATAAAAAGAAAATTTATCAAAAGAATATTTATTATATTAAAGAAGAATTACAAACAAATATTAATTATTAAAAAAAAGGCAAATTTTTCTTAAAAAAAATTAATCGAAATTTTTCTACATAAACAGGACCGTTTTTAGCCAAAAAAATTCTTTAAAAAAACAAAAATTTTAAAAATTTTTATTAACTTAAAAAAACATAATATGATTTTTTAGTTCTAATACATATAACTTCTTAAGTTAGAGTAAAAAGTGAATAACATAAAACTACTAGGCTTTTGTCTAAAATGCATAAAACCTAGTGAAAGTTAAGTGCACAACACGCACTTGCAACTCTCAAGTGTACTTGAGATAGCAACATGTCCACAAGTTGAACTGAATCTGACTGTCAGTCTGTCTGGCATGAAGGCACGCACTACGTTATTATTTAACAAAACGGGAAATTAAAAAACACTTTACAGCGTTAAATTTAAAACAAAATATATATTGTGGGTTGTGCTGTCAAAAATAAATCAAAACAAATGAAAATATATACAACAAAATAGCTATTTAGGGGGAAATTATTAATATAACAAAAAAAATATTTATATGTATGTATGTATATGTAAATACACATGCATGTGTAAGTGTACATATGTATATATACATATATATATATATATATATATACATACATATGTATGTATGTATGTTGTATGTACATACATACATATGTTCATATATAAAACAAAACTTATGTTAAAACACCAAATTTAAATTTTTGAGGCCAACTAATAATAAACATTTGCGTTCACGAATTCTGAAGAAGCGTCGAAACTATTACATACATTCGTATGTATGTACATATTCATATTCTTTATTTGAAAGGATGGCTAAGAACAGAAATGTACTAACATAAACTTTACCTTGCGTAGAGGTTCATGCCCCCCAGTTTGAATGAATAATTAAATAATACCCCACCATGCAGATTTCAATATCTTGGTATTCATTTAGATCGCCAACTCAAGTGGAAAATTCACATTGATACTTATCCCTACGAACAATAACCAAAAATATATACATACGTTGTTCAATGACCGGGTACCCTGGTACCGCTTTTTACTTGTTTGTACGTTTGTTTGTACCGTTATATTAAATATAATGTATTCGCATTAAATGTTTTTTTTAAAACAACTTTGTTGTTCTAATCCGTGTTAACTTTTCATACTATATCACATAAAAATACACAAAAAAATGCTTTTTGCAGAAGCTCAATTAGCCCAGTTTTATTCAAATGTCTATATGTTATCCAAAAGCTGCAAAATATTAGGGTTAAGGTGGTTGTCTTTTTTTGCTTATATCTGAGCCAGTTGTTGATGGATATTGCTAATTTTCAATATAATTTTTTTTAGGGAATATTTCTAAAAATTGTATCCCTTATACAATTCTGGGCGACCAATGGGAGCTACAAAAACTGGATTCCGCTGTACAGGTACCGGGGTACCCGGTCCTTGACTGGCGTAGGTGTCGAATGTTAAACTGTTTTACACCTTGATCTAATTAATAATATTATTATTTTTTTGTTGTTTAATGTTTTTAAACGCCTTAATTGTGAAGAACTGCAGTTTTATTGCAATATCTTAATTATTATAGAATTGCGAGCATTTTTAAGTTGAAAAAGGGTACCCGATCATTGACCATAGGGTTATTGGTGGAAATTTAACTCTTTAAACTCTATTTTAAAACCAATTTACCGCTATGGAATTCAATTATAGGCCACAGCTTCAAACTCAAATGTGGAAAAGATTTAAAGTCTTCAGAATACATTTTTTTTATTTAATTAAAGCTGCCCTATTAAGGCATTTTAATATACACAAGGATCTGAACATGCATCTTGTTAAGACGGTTAAGCTAAACATTCGGCATCATACCTAATAAAAGTCGAATCACATTCAAATCCACTAGCTCGTGACATCTAAAAAAAATCGAGGTCATATTCATAATAATTGTAAAAAAAGCCATTAATTTATTTTAACTCACTTAGGCGGATTATACACGATCAAAGTACTGCACAGCTTTTTTAAAGCAAACAAATGCCCGGTAAAAAAATAGCATATAAATCATTATAAATTCATTGATGTTACTGAACACGTAGTAGTTCCATTTCGGATGAAACATCAATGAATTTAACACATAGTATATGTATATTTTAAATAAGTTTCGTTATATCTTATGGAAATTTGTCATTTTGTATTTCTTTTCATTAGTTAACTAAGATAATACAACAGTTAATTACAAACAATTTATCATTTCCTGCCTTTAGATATTTTTAAATACATCAATATATAAATATGTAATGAAAAAAATCAATATTTAAGAACTCGCTTCTGTATTTGAAAAATAGAGATGAAACGAAAAAAAACTAGGGCATCGACAATTTTAACCGATCTGGTATCTATCGTATTGATAACTTCTGTTACGGGTCGGCTTTTTTGTTGCATTAGAGTCATTAAAAAATGAGCAGCATCTAATATTTTTAAATATCTGCATTACTGTTAGTTTATTGTGTTTTGAAAGACTTTTATTTCTTCATCATTATAAAGAAAACTGTTTGCATACATATGTGCATATGAATATATTTTAAATCCTTAAAAAATAAACAGTTCTTTATAAGAACAGCACAATCACAGACTTTAAGCACGATTTCGCAGACTAGTTTGGAAGGCGCAATTTTTATGGATTTAAGGCGATGTAGCGTGTCAGTTGTTACATTTAAAATAACGTATAGACTAATTTCATTAGAACGTTTGCCCAGGAGATGGAAAAAAACTCCAAATTACAAACAATAAATACAAAATCATAAGTAAAAGTTTTGGTTATGAGGGTATTTACAAGTATGTACATAAACTCGATATACATATGTACTTTAGTGGATATGAATATATATATTATTATTGGTGGCTTTCATAAGTACAATTATACACGTGTATCAGAGTGTATAGAAAATATGCGTAAATAAATTTTAAAACTCATTTTGTTCGTCAAAAATATTGTATAACTCAGTATGTCAAAGCATTCAAAATCTTTTTACCTATTATATTTCAGAAGTGATTTAAAAAAAATTGAGAATTTATCGGCAACTTTTTACAAAGAAAGTTTCTCTAACATTTACATCACTTAACGAAATTACTAATATATTACATTTAAAAAAAATGCATAGCGAATTGAAATAAATTAATCCAATTTTAATATTGAAATTATTATATGTTTATAATTGTACCTAAAAGTCTAAAAGCTTTTGCAGTCTTAATAACCGCATGAAAAAATTATGATTTTGATATAAATACAAACATAAAATCAATTGAAACAAAAGTTTAATTAAAGCCAAAAAGAAAATGTATCAAATAATTACACTCGACCTTTGTCTTAGTTTGTTTTACAACTGCTGAAAAAAATGCTACAAAAAAAAAATAAAAAATAATAATAATAATAATAATAAAAAAAAAACGAAATAAGTTAATTAAATTCCCAACAATATTATCTTAATGACTTTATATTTAAGGTGAAGGTAGTTCAACTGCAAGTGTGGAAATATCTTGGATAATAGAAGTCAAATAGTGTTGGTTAAAAGAAAAACAAAAAAATCAATTAAAGCTTAAGAAAGCTTTGAACTGTTATGTTTTAAATATAATTAGTTTTGGGTTTCCTGCCTTCAAAATAATGATGATTAATGTACATATTCTCATGTAAACAAATAAATGCCCCGTACAGCGTCGTAAAGGTCGTAAATCAAGTGTTAAATTTTGTATAAAAATTTATTTACACAATTTATTAAGTCTCTACGCATCAACATGCAAGCAATAGCGTAAACTTTTTCTCTTTAAAATATAAAACTTATAAGACAACCAAATGAGTGTGATACGATTCTCTGGTTCTCTAGAAGGGATACATCTTTGTAAAGTACAAACAAATCAACTTGTGAAAAAAGTTTGTTTATTAGTTTTGTTACAAGTTAAATTAAAAATTGAACGCATCACAATTACAAAGGGCGCACAGTGGATCCAATGACAATTTTAGCGCGAAAAAAATATTTTTTCGGATGGTACAAAAGTGAAAAATTTTAGTTAGTTATTTAATGACAAACACCCGAAGTGAATAACGGTAAAAACTTTTTTGTATACTTGCAATATTATTACTGCAGTATGGTTCTAAACACAAATATTTGCTTTATTTTGTTGTTAATAAAAAAAAACAGTCAATAATTTTAGTGTAATTTTGAAAGCTTGTAAAATAAAGGGAAAACATTTTCTTTAATATTTGTTGGCTTTATTTATACTAATTAGGAATGTACTTTTCTAAAACCTTGATGTGACGTTAATTTGGTCTTCCGTTTAAGAAAAAACTTTATGAAAATTTAAATGTTTTCATTAAAAGTTTAAGGGTTTCTGTATTGTTCCTTGTATTAGACTTTAAAATGTGAATTCTACCAGCCTCTGCTCCTATTTTTATGTCGTTATCTTCTATAACATGTAAACTGTTGCTCAGCTGCCCATTTTATCCTAAACACTTCATATCTAGTCTTTACGTATGCAGAAAAGGATCAAAAGAAAAAAATTATTGTATTATGTTTTGCATTTTTATCGAAAGTGATACAGAAAATGATGCAGATGGCGACAATAAAAGTAAATTAAAGCCAGCAGTTCGAAATCTCTTTGTCAGACTGTCACATCGAACAAAGCGTTTTCGAGACTTTTCTTATTGCCTCGTCGATGATTTAGAAGGAAGACTCGGCGGATGGAACGTGAACATCAAAACACAAACGATCTTCTAAACCAGTTTTAAAAGGAGGACAAAGACTGAAACAATCGAAAACAAACGAAACCTTTAAAAAACACTTGCTCCCCAAAAGAGTTAACGTTTGCTGATACAAGCTGTCTTTATAAAGCAGGTAAAAAAGTTGCTGTAGACGTTATTAGAACCATAGATGTTTCTCCAAAAAAGCTATTGAGAACAAAAATTCTGTTAAGTACGCTTAACAAAAAACACAAATTAACACTTTTGCAGGTCCTGTGTCAGTTAGTTTGTTGTGGATAGTGCTCATTCGAATGCGATAATTTTTGGCGTGTTGTACTAAGTTATTTGTTTTTACAAATTTTTATGCTTCTAGGTACTTCATAAAAGAAGTTATGATTTTTTTCGAGCTTAAAATATAATTGAAACCACTGTGGGGCACCTTTATAACTCTTACACAAATAAAATTAAATTTAAATTAAAATACAAAAACTTGTTAGTTTAATCAATTATATTTGTAGTTGAAATTACTGGATCATCTGATTATCAGCTGTGACACAAATAATCTCTCCTTCCTCGTAACCATTCTCTTAGAGTATTAAGGATTTTTTTTCGTCTGACTGCTTATGCAATTCTTTTAATAAAAAACTGGTCTCAGTTTTTAATTTTAATACATATGTTTGAAAAAGATATGAAACTAATAATTTTTTGAGCCAAAGTGTAAATCGTATTGAAATTGGCTGTAATTGGACCATAAATCCATCTTGAAAATATCTTTATTTATTTTTTATTATATTATATTATATTTATATTTTTTATTATGTATTTTATTTTATTTTTGTACACATACCTATAAATAAAATTCAACCAAAAAAAATTGTGTATGAAAAAATCAACCAAATATTCTGACGAATTTTACAATAATATTTATAAAACCATTAAAAATATTGATGTCGAGGCAACTGTAACCGTTTAACCATTTTTCTTTTGCATAAAACCGTACTTAAAGTCAGTTTATTTGAAAAAAGTATTCAACGGGCTTCTAAGAGTGCCGGTATCTTCAATACTATAAAATGTTAAAAAAAATATTGAAAATATGGCTTGTTTATTGCTTCAGCATCACATTGATATGGCATGTCATTATATATTTACATACATTCCTAAAATGACTACTACCTATCATCTTACTTACTGGGGAGTAGTTCAAAATTAAAACAAAATAATAATGTGTAAAGCCTATAGTACACGAAATGTAAAAAGCAACATGCGCATATGACTCAGAGTTAATTTTGTCATCATCATGAAGCGACATTTTGCTTTCACTTTTTGGTTCACTCAACACCCAATTACATTTCGTTTGCTATCAAAATTTTACCGGATGCAGCCCGTACAACTAATTTAAAAAATGTTACTGATATGCTGAACACTTTCGTGTAGTCAGAGTCACATGCACATGTTACATTTCGTGTACTACTGAGTACGCTAAATTTTTGGTTTTTGTAAACATGTGCTGGAAGAGATACAGGATCCAACAAAACTTATCTAATTTGTTCTTCTTTTTTTTGTGCGTTAACAAAAATTTAAATCTTTTACTAAATGATTTTTATTTGTAACGCTGTGGTAATAATTACTAAAAAAACATTTCAAGATTTAATACATTATGTATATTTTATCTTTCAATGAAAAAATATGCCTAAAAATGTATATCGGAGTTGACCCCCCTTATTGTAATATATTGCGTTTACTGACAATCTAGCTCACAAATGGTCCAAAAATTTCACATTTTTTGCGACTTTGCCTAAAGTTGACTTCAACACGAGATATGTTTTGCAAGTGACTTGTTATATTTTCTGAAAAAACCTTGTTGCATTGTCATATGACAAAAATTTATTTGAAGAGTATTATATTTGGATCTGTCCTTAACAATTTATGGCAAACGTGTCATATATAAGATATCTTCTGTCAAGCCGGCTTAATGTACAAATTAAGTTCTTGCAATTTATCAAACGTGTTTTTTTTAAATAAAAACATATAAGATTTTTGGCCTCTTGATATATTTAAAATTTTTCTAAATTCTGTTAAAAGCCAATCCAGATTTGTCTGTTACCAATAGAACAACTTTTATTTGCAGCAAAATTGCTCTTGCCTTGTCATCTTGTCATGAACCCACACATGTACGTTTCTTCTTTAACGTTAAAAAATACTAATATTTTTTTAAAATGTAAAAAAGGTAACTTACAAAGACATTTTGTAACACGTAATTTTTGTTAATATTTGCTAGTCAAAATATAATTTATGGTTATACATAAATAAGCAACATATGTTTAATGCAAAAATAAAACTATTAAAACTTAAAAAAATTACATAATTTTTTACTTATAAGCGTTATATAATGACGACAAGATCACCTTGAAACTTATATTCTATTCAGAGTGTTATTTTAGCTCTATATCTCTTTTGTAAACTAATGTTTTAAATTATTTTAAAACCCAAATACTTCTTCATATTTAGCTTCATTCATACATATTTGCTTTAGAATTAAAAAATAAAGAGTAAAAAATTTTCTTTGCTTAAAGACGCGTTAAATTAGTCATCACTTAATATGCCATTATTTGTTATTAAGTTTGCATATTTTTTCTAAAAGATATGCAAATGAAATTGACTAACATTGACCCAGATTTTTTTTGTTTCCTCTTACCCATATTCTGTTAAAAACAATTTTGTTGTTGTTAATGTTAACTTAATCATAATTATCAATTAAACTTGATTTGCTTCTTTCTTTACATTATGATTATTCAATTATGAAAATGTTTATTGTGCGACACACTTTAATGAATGAATGTGTGGCACTCGTATTGTCTACTTAAACGTGACACAATTTGTGTAAGTATGTTTGTACCTGTGCTTTGGTATTTTAAACGTTTTGAACCATATTAGTGAAATAACTAAATGAAAAAAAAATATAAATAAAAATTACGTGTTTTTTCTATAATATTGTTATTTAAGTAAATAAAAATGAATAAAATAAAAATCGTTGGGAAAAAATACATTAATATAGGCTTTAACAGCCATTTACTTGTATTGACATTTATTTTTTGTTATATGTATGTATATTTGTTTGTTTGTTTTATTATGGACTTTATTTAAGTGTTGTTTTTGATGTTAAAAACATTGTCAAATAAACTTCAATTTTATTTGCTCAAAAAAATATCTGTACAGCATTATTATTATAATTAATTGCGTGCTTGTTTATCTACATGGGTATTTTGGTACAGGGTAACGCAAAATGAGGTTTGAATATTTTATAAATTTTTTAATCGATTACACTTGTTTACAGTACATCTGTTGCCAGCAAATTTAAACACAATTTAAGCATAGTTTTGAGATAATTTTGTTGTCGTGTTTTGTTTTAGTTGAATAGGACAAACCATTCCAAAGTTATACTAACATATGTCATGCAACTGCCTTCATTTTTGACATAAAGCTATATCTCGAAAACTAAAGCTGATAAAAATATTCTACATATATATTTAAAATCTGTAAAATATTTGCAGTCAACAACATCTACACATTTTCCGGCAACAAAATAATACCTTTTTATGGTAAAGTTAAAGTTATTATTTCTTCTATTAATTTAATTTCGTTTTGCAAACAATAAACAGTTAATAAAAAATTTGTTATATAAAATAAATTTAAGCTATTTTGTGTTTTGCACACGTATGCTGTAAAATTGAAGGTATATTGGCCATGATTTCATTACAAATGTTTCAGGAGCTGTTAACGTAAAAAATATTTTAAGGCACTTCTGTGCAGCTTAATAAATGTCCCAAATTTATCCTATTAAACATTTTAATTTTAATTTAAATTTGTCGAACGTTGTTTAAAAGTGGTAGGTGCATCATATTAATTGTACATACATACTTTACAATATTTTATACATATACTTATTATACTTACACCAGACAGCCTATTCTACTCCACCCTGTAAAGAGATGCTGCCAGAATTGTGATTTTATTACAGGATTTTTCCACAAAATAATAATTTTATTTTTGATTTTTTTGAACGAAGAACCATTCAAAACTCATCTATAAGTAAACATAAATTTACAGTATTTTACATTAATAAGAAACTAAAAGAAGTAATAACAAAAATAATTAATATCTTAATGGAAACTGAATTTTTAAATAAAATAATAATATTCTCAACATATCACACTTTTAAAAATATAAAAACTTTAAGCCAAAATAAAATTCATTAATAGAATTTTTAATAAATAAGTTCAATAAATAATAAAAATATGACAATTACAAAACACACATGGCACGGTGTATCAATGTATTGAAAGTTTAATGGCTTACATCTAATTGATGAAGCATGAAAATTATTTGGGAAAAATACGACTATGCAATATGCATACTATGTTGTCCAAAGGATAACCAATTTTAAAATAATAAATATGTGACAAATGACAGGAGAATAAATATGGTCAATTGTAAATATAGTTATGTCTCACCTCAACGATAATTATATGAGAGAGCAAGTTCCAGTTGCTATTTCTACAATATTGTAGCTTAAATAGATTAAATTTACATTTAATAACAGTAGTACCGATGAGAAAAAAAATGCGGACGATGACATCGTAGCTGGTTTCGAAAATACATTCCACTCGGCTAATATCATATGGAAAACTGAATTTTTAAATAAAATAATAATATTCTCAACATATCGAACTTTCAAAAATATAACAACTTTAAGCCAAAATAAAAATCATTAATAAAAATAATTAATTTTATATTTTATTAATAAATTTTTTAGAGCTTTTCAAATTATTAAACAATTTGTAAGAGACTCTCAGCGCCAGAAATAGACTTGCAATCGAAAGCATTATAATTACTGAGACCAGAGTAGATGGTATTTATGAGCGTAAAAATGTTGTCTAATTTTTTTACTTCAATTTACAAGCTTTTTTGAAAATGTAATGTAATTGTAAATGCGAAATTATATTCCGTTTTTGTAACTTAAAAGCAGACCCACAATCATATAAAAATATACTTTAAGCGAATTGTTACCATCTCACTTGAATTTAATATAAAGCCTTATTTGCACTAAATTACTTACAATGATAAATTCAAAAACACTTGTGCCTGCAAACAATTGTAATTAAAACCAATGCACTTAGTCAACGCACATGAAACCGCTGATCATGAGGATAAAATAGTAGAAAATACTAGTAGGATATTAGCTAAATTGAGGTAAATGGCTACTGCGATAACCCTAGTCAAAAGATAGAAATCACCTATTTCTCTTAAGAAACCCATTTTTGCCGGAAGATATTCTGCCGTAGTCGTTGTAGGGGGAGACCTTCTACCAGAAATGTTACTTTCTTTCTCTGTAATTAAAGTAAAGTTTTCATTTTACTACTAATCGCATGTAAAAGATAAAAGAAAAGATACTTTATGTCTCATTCTTAGCTTAATGAAATTGTCAAACTATAACATATAACTCTTAATAGTTCTCTAATAGACTTTATTCTTCTTTAAACAATAGATATCATATTTTGGCAATTACTTCTCAAAAATCTCCTTAAAAATTAAAATAAAATGTTAGGTACACGTGATAATTATAAAAGTGAAATCTGCATAACCCTCTTTTATTTGGCATCTCAAACGTGAACATTACATATGACTTAAAACAATTTAAAATAAAGGTATTTTTGTTGTTAAAATACTCGTAATTATCGACTTTAACACTTGTAACCCTCTGTTTTTTTTCATTTACATTTTTAACATTAATTATAATAAATAGTAAAGAAGTACAAATAAAAACTACCAACAACATCATTGGCTTTAATTAATTTGTTTACACAGTTTTGTACATGTGTAACTAAGTACGATCATTTATGTAATGTTAAATTCTACGACTGTCATTGGGAACTTGTACGTACATATGTACATATGTATATATTATGTACATACATACATGCTTTGTGTATTTAATGCACTCTAAATAATGTAATGAATTCGAGTTAATATTTTAATGGATTAGCATATTGCGCTAGTGGCATTACAAAAAAAAGAACTATTGTAAAATAAACAAAATAAATACTGCAACAATAAAATTTGTTAAACTAATATTTTCAATAAAAATTAAAATGCTAAAGTTTTATTAATAAAAAAGAAAAAAATAAATAGTTAGCGAATAGATTAGAGCAATGACAGAAAATCAAATATATTTTATAGATCTCGTGGGTCAAAATAAATATTTATTACACCGCGTTACACACATTCTGTCCTATGAACCAAATATACTTTTTCGGAAAGGGGAGAAAAAATAAAAATAAAAAATCTTTTATGATACAGACATTTCCACGAGACTGCCTGCAAAAATTCAGCTCGATTGGATCACGGAAAAAAGGTTAAAAATCGATCCAAAGTCTTTCACACTGGCGGACAGACGGACACTACGAGCTTTATACTTAATACATAAAAAGAAAAATTTCTGACGTGTACATGAAAATCGCCGATACACGTGTATTTTTATTTTTTCTCCCCTTTCCGAAAAAGTATATATGGTTCATAGGACATAACAAACGTTCGTTTTTGTAACGCGGTGTTATAATTAAAATAATTCTGTGTAAATATGTAGCTAATACCGTTATGAAAATGTGTTAATGCTCCATAATGTTTCCATTTTTCATTTTTCTAGAGAAAATATGAAAAATGAAAAAGGCAAAACATTTAAAGGATTTTTTTTAAACAGGCAAAAGTATATGGATTATTTTTAGTTTTTGAGCCAAAGGCATTTTAAGTCATGGTTTCTATTTAAATAGAGTTTACATCTTATTTACAAATAAAATTATTATCTTGACACGTATTTGCGATTGAATTACACTAAAGCTGAATTCACTCATTGTGTCTGCACAAAAATTTTGTACGAAGAAAATTTTTTTTTATATTGAGTTTGATGTCTCTCTTTTTGAAACTCTTTTTGAAATATAAAATAAAATAAAATAAAACTAGTAAGAGCGTTATATTCGGCTA
>NDXZ01006072.1:649-10827 GCA_003055125.1 Paykullia maculata | reverse complement strand
AAATTCGTCGTTCGTCCCAATTGTGTTTACACCATAATTCTTGGGAAGTTTCGAAATTGGACTTTAAAAGTTTTTGTCTTTTTTTTCCATTGACTTTGATGTCAGGTTGAGATTGTAAAGTGAAACTATTTAAAGTAATTCTGATTATAATTAAGATTGGTGAATAGTACAATTCTAAATTTTTTCTTTAATATATAAGATAAAACACGATGTTTTTCATATCGACTTAATTTGTATCAAAATATTATCTACAGAACCGGATAAACCCAAAACTTCTGCCCTTGCAAACAAAAAGGTAATTTAAGTCTTGTTTTCCAACTAGGTTAGACAATTCTATTTCTTAGATTTCCTTACCAATCTTAAACACTCCTTCTTTTTTTAAACATACAGTTGCAAAAAAAACTTTTTAAAAGTATAATATATTTATTAAGAAAAAACTTTTGTTGAAAAGTGTCAGGATGGCCATAGTTTAATAGTTTTGTTTCATTACATGCATCCAAAATGGTATTAGAAACAGTGGGAACGATTATAAAATAAATGAAAAAGATCTTGTGAAAACATATTTAGTTAGATAATATTACTAATTAGAAGCTGGGTTAGAATTCAAAAAAATTATTTAGACAAATTTTAAACCAACGTACTGAGTGACCAACAGTTATTAACATTTTGTCTATTAAGGTATATAAATTAACTATATAATTCAATTTTAAAAGGAATTACTTTAAAAATTAAAACATGTGTTAAAAATAAAATATATATGTACGTATGTAATACAACTATATTTTTATTATAATAAGCCAAATTAAAAATTTAAAACCACATTTAATAAAATACTTTAAGGTGTAGCAAAGAAAGAATTTTACAGCTGCTCTACCATGCATGACACATAGTGCATGTTCTTGGTTGTTAAAAGTGTTTTAGTACTTAACAAAAGACCAAAAGCAAAATGTAATTGTTCATTTTGCTAGAACAAAAAAATTTTGCAATTGTAAATCATATTGAAGGAAAGCAAAATTTTATGCAACCCGAGAAAAGTTAAGGTTTTACTAGAAGATTTATTCAACTTAAAAATGTAGAAATATGTTAAGTTCATAAGAGTTAGAAAATTATGAATCTAAAAGGCCAAAGTAACCTAATATATACAAAATTTTGAATATTAATTTACTAAAGCGAACTTAAACTACTAAAATATATTTCGATTAATAATAATTTTTCTCTATTAACAACTTTTCGCTTAAAAAAATTTTTATAACTAAAGTTTCTTGTACAAAACAGTTCAATTACTAAATTTTTGTATAGAAAACTTTGCAATCATTAAGATTTTTCACACAAAATTTCTCAGTATTAAGATTTTGTATTAAAAACTTTGTCGAGTACTAGGATTTTTTACAGAGAGCCTTTCGGTTGCTGAACTTTTCTGTAGAAAATTTTTTGATTTCTTATATTTACAAAAAAAATATTTTATATATAATAAGGGTTTTCTATAGAACAACTTTGGTGGCTTTTTTATAGAAAGTTATTCCGCCACTGAAATTTCTAAGAATGTTTGCGATCGGTTAAATATAAAAAAAATTTTTTCGATTAATTTAACTTTCTTAAAAAAATTTTTTAATTACATACATTTTCCATAGAAAAAATTATTCATAAAAATCAACCTAAATATATTTCGATTAATAATATACCCCCATATTCATAAACAATTTTTAAGTTTATTGAAGGTTTATTGAACGAAATTTTGATACAAAAATTTGAATATGGGGGATAGTCTTTAAGCAACTATTGCCTTTTTTTAACTTTTTTTTACAAAACTGTTCCATTTCTAACAATTATTATTTTATGCTTTTATTTGCTATAGAAAACTGTTTTTAATACTTTAATTTTCTGTAAAAAAATTTTTTATTACTTAAAACTTCTATGGAAAATATTTTTTAATTAAAAATCTATACATAAATTGTTCAAATAGCTAAATCTTTTTATAATTTTCTGAAATTTTCAATAACTTTTTCTTTAGGAAATATTTCATTGCGAAAATTTTACAAAAATATTTTTGTGGCAAGTTTATTGATAACATAATTTCTATAAAGAGAAATTAACAATTATTTAAAGTAAAAATTAACAAAATAACATTTATTCTTTCCTTAATTTTTTTTCATTTAAAAATACGTTTTGTTTTAATATATTAAAGCCCTAAGCCCATTAAATTTGCCTTCACTGCATGCATTAGAATTACAATATTTTCCATATCAATTTCAGTTTAAACTATATAAAACTTATTCTGCCAAAATAAAATTAAAGGAAAGAGTAAAGCATTGTATGCTTCTTAAAGTTGCTAACATTTGCGGTATAATGAACACAAAAGTAGCAGGATGTCATTTGCAAAATTCAATGTTTAATATTCTCCTTACATTTTGCATGTCATCCAAAACTAAAAGAAAACTTTTTTTTTTAAATAATTTTTACACAGTCAGCTTAGAAATTTTATAAACGTATCCATAAAATAAAAAAAAACTTGACTTGTATCTATCATCACTTTCTGCTTGATTATTCAGATTTTTCAGGCATTTATGAATACAAATAGAAAAGAAGCAAAAAAAAGCTGAAACTTGTAATAATAATAATTTGGAATAGAAAAAAAGAACAAAAAGTTTTTCAAACTTTGCCACATTTACTACACAATGTAACAATGTTACTATGTTCTTAAACAATTTCGTTTTTTATGTATGTAAATATTTAAATATATACAAAATATAGAAAATAATATATGTAGAACAAATTTAAAGACTCATTCATTCTACATACACACATACATACATATGAATGTATTTCATACATTCATTTAAATTCGTATCATCATCTACTTTTAACACACGAGTACTTTACTCTAGTTGTACTTGTAGTTGCTGGTAGTTGTTAGTTGTAGTCATAACTCTTATTGTATAATTTTCAACAATTTAAGCTGAATTAGCATTGAAAAGTTCATGTTGCAACTTGGTTTTCCTGTTCAAATAAAAAAAATATATAAAAAACTAACGACAGAATAAAAGTTGTAGGTGTGTATATGTGTTTGTATCTAATAAAGGTAGAGAAAACTTGCTAACTCACGTAAAAGTTAACGCCACGTTTCACTCAAATAATTGCCAACGATTAGGCTTAAACTTTTACTCTGTACATTGATTATGGCTTCAGTTTTTATTGTTTGTATAAATGTTGTTGTTGCTGGATGCTGATATGTATATGTATAGTTGTTACTAGGTGTATATTTTTTGTTCGTTGCTGCCGTTACTTACTCTTCATATTGCTGTTGGCTAAACATTTAACTTTTCAAACATACAGTTATCATAAGTGTTGTTAACAGTTTTCCGATTTAATTTTATGTTTTCTAAGTATTATTATTGTTGTTGGAAAATTCGTAATTAAAATAAAATACACACATTCATAGTTTTTTATACCCCCCAACGTAAAGATAAAGTTTGTTTTCTTATTAGAGTGCAGTTAGAGAAATAAGTTGAAATTATTGAGAAAATAAAAGAAAATATTTAGATGGGGGAAAAATAACAACGTTTGGTAATGGGATAAATATTTTTTTAGAGATTCTTTACCTAATAGTAATCAAAAACTTAAAACCTTTAAAAAAAACGGATATCTAACTTGCAATAAATTAAAAAATTATCTAAAAAAATTTTTGCCACTAACCGAGTAAAATTTTTTTTTAATAATGTATTGTTACTTGAACTTAATGCATTGGCAAAGAAAATTGATTACTGTTAGAAAAAAATAAATATGTGTTAACTTTCAGTACCCAAAATAGCACAAATATAAAAGATTATTTGATATAGAACACAAAACAAAATTTTTTCTTTCTTAAAAGTTTAACAGATTTCCATTAACTTAATAAAATGGTATACAAATTCATAGTTTTTTTGTGAAATAGACCTTAAAATTAGTGGTAAAAATACACAAACAAAATAATGGCATATATCTTGAGAAACCGTCTTTGTCACTTTCCTCAATAGTCAATAAGCTGAAGGTTTGCTTGTATTTTTACATTGCTTGACGATTTTATATTGGTTGCTAATTTCTGTGGGTAAATTTATAGTTGATTTATTAATTTTAAAACCTCATAAGTGACATTATTTTTTAAATATTTGTGTTTTCTTTGTTGCAAGCACTTTTAAGGTTATCAGTAATAACCCCATAAGTCAATAATTTTTTCCTTTTCAAGTAATACCAGTTTATAGAAATTCGTTACATAAAAGTTGCTGAGATCTATGTTGGCTTTGAGTTACTACAAGCGATTTAAAAAAGTTAATTAATATTTTTTCGTACATCAAATGACCTCCAAGTCATACAAAACACTGTACACAAGCGTGACATTTTTACGTTCCGAACACAATAATTTCGTTTCGAATCTTAGTTCAGCACCTACAGCCAAAAAACTTGAATTTTAAATATTTGTTAATTTAGGAAATGTCGACCTAATGCATACAAATTATTGGCATATGCTGATAAATTAATCAAAAATTTATTCGTAGTAATAAAAAAAATACACCTTTTTTTGTCTGTTTGGATTAAATATATGTAAATCTAATGGTAAGACTTATAAGACTTTTAATAAAACTAATTTAATTATAAGTTTGATAAGTGTGCAACTCCTTTTATAAATATTATCGTTCAACACCTAAAATTTTTCTATTATATCTTTATTTTTAAACCGAATACACAAAATTATTTTTGGCCACTTCCTCTAAATTAACTGACTATTTAGCAAATTTTATACCACTCGGTATGTCTGTTAATACTAAGAAGATTATTTTTAATTATGTAATAATTTTGAATTTGGCAAACTCTGTCAATTAGATTCACTTTTGTTGTAAACGAATGTGACGAATCAAAAATGGATTTGCTTAATTAATGATTTTTTAATAGCAATATGATGTTCTCTTCTTGCAAGTCTCTGCAAGCTATAAAGATAATAATAGAACTAATTAATTTGTGAAAAGATTATTGTGGGGCTTACGGCAAATCCGTATGAAGTACTAACGTAGGACGTAATGGAATAATATTATAATATTTTATGTAGTTTTGTATGCTTTACTTTATTGTTTGTAGGGGTGTTTGTATGTTTGTTTTTTCTTTTGATTGCTCATATTTCTTTAACAACTTATGAATGGTAATCAAGACCTTTTGCTAGTAGTTGTAGAGTAGAATAATTAATGAAAGTAACCTTTCCAAAAACAATCAAGCATAAATCTTTGTAAAAATAGATTAAGCCAGCAACCACTTCCAAGAAAAAAGAAAAAAAAACACTTGAAATATGGCAAGAAATTTAAAAAGTTATTGCCAGGTACAAAACCATAAAAAAAAATCTTAGAAAAGGAAGTAAAAGATAGAAAAAAAGAAGAATACAAAGCATAAATCTTTATTGCCAAATAAATAATGTTTGTTTTTCTCCATTTACACGTAAGCACAAGGAAGTGCCAGTACCACAGGTAACTTAGAAATGGCAAATACAGCAGCCAATGGCAAGAAACACGAATCCCATTTAATAAAACGTACAAATATTTGGGCATTTTTTTTCGCTATTTTAAATACAGGTAAAATTATATTAGAAATACTTTGTATTAGAAATACCTTTTTTAAGGATCCAGTACTTTGTGTAGAAAATTGAATTAAATTAATCCTATTAAAATGTAGCTTACAAAATGAGTGAAATGATGATGTGAAAACAGTTATTAAATTTGTTTTATAATAAAGATTTTAAGGTCATTTAAAGGTCGTTAATAGCAAACCATACTTTTTACCTAATTTCAGAGTTTGCCAATGCCAGAAGCTGGAGGTCTTACTGAAAAATTAACCGTTGGTAGTATAGCAAGAAAATTTTTATACATATGGGTCATTTCACGTCAAGTGGACCAACTTGAAAAATCGATTCGGATGAAGTTTGCACCATAGTTAGTCCTATGAAATTTTAGTTAGGTATGTTACATACCGTTGGAAAAGTTAATTTGTCTAGTTTCTCAGTATAAGTATCATTTTTAAGGTTTTAGAAACACTCGCACACAAATAGGAAAAAATTCAAAATAGTGCATATGGTAGAAATTGAAAAGTCCTTGTTTTGAGGTACAAAATATTTTTTTCATAGATATCCCACTCGCATCCCACTAAGCGACCACAAAGGTAAAAAAGGCCCATTTAAAAAAAAAATTTTATTTTGCAAAAAAATTTATTAAAATATTTTTTATTTTTTTTAAAAACAATTTTTTGAAGAGATTGAAAAAATATCTATCTAAACTACTTTGAACAAATTTTGCTAAGAGCAATAGGTAATAAGTTACATGGAGGAGAAAAAACACCTGGTTGGCCAAAAGGTCAAACTTTGACCCCCTCTAACTCGAAGAGTTCTTGACCGATCTTGTTAAAAATTTGTGTCTAAGCTACTTTTCAATAGGACTAACTATGGTGTAAATTTCATCCGAATCGATTTTTCAAGTTGGTCCACTTGACGTGAAATGGCCCATATATATAGCTGATTTTAGAGATTGTTTTAAATGGGTAGGTTATATATAAAAGATGGCAATTTCTAATGTATTTTAAGCACTGCGATTTTAATTTTAATGAAAATTTTTAAGTCTAGGGAATTCAGAAAGTAATTTAGAAACAGTTCATACTCTTTGAGCTAGTCATTATTTTATCCAATTCTACTAACCCCACAAATTATTTATAGTTTTCCCACGCATATTAAAGTCAGGCATAATAAGTATCTGCTACAGAAAATATTAAGTGTGTTTGTTTGAATGTATAGGGGAATTCTCAGAAACCACTAACGGATATAGGCCATATATTTTGTATTTTTATTTTTTAGTAGCTCAAAGCATTTTACAAATTCTTATAAAAAATATTTACATATTTTGAGAACAATAATCATTCTGGACATTGGGATAAAAATAAGGACTCCAATAAGAAAACATTTTTGTGGTCAGAAATGAAGTCCAGGCTTTTAAAATTTGCAACAAATATAGTTAAATATGTGGCAATCACCCTAAATCTCGAAAAACACTAAGATACGTATTTTTAATCCTTGTGTGGAAGCCATATTACTGTATGAAAGCGAAACATAGCTTATGGCAAAGACTATAGCAAGGAGACTTCAGGTATTTATAAACAAAAGTCTATTAATAATATTTCGCATCTTTTGGCCAAACGTCATCAATATAGAACTCTGGCGGTTATCAAACGAAGAGAAAGGCATATAGGCCACACACTGCATAGACCAATATGCAGCATCACCAGGGCAGCATAGAAATGGAGCCCCAAAGTATCTGACGTTAGGTCATCCAAAGAACACTTGACACAAAAACAAAGCTTTATATGATGATAGAATAAGTTGGAATTTTCTTGTTAAAGACTTATGTTCTCAAGTGGAATGATAAAAGCAATTTTTTCCTTAACACATTTCCGGTTAACAAAACAAATAAATCAACACTTAAATGCCACGCAAATCGTGTTATGTATTTGTGTATTTATGCACTTTTGCAGTTGAATTGCAAATTGTATAAAAATCATTTGATCATCTCTCTAATCAGTTTGTACGGTTTTTTTGTCTGAAAATGACATACGAATTTAAAAATGGGTTTTATTAAAGACATTGCGTAAATTTTGCTCATTTCAAAAAGAGGAAATTTAAGCCAACATTTTTTTAAACTGAAAACTTTTGAAAATTTGTATTTTAAACCAAAAAAAAAAATGTCTTAATTTTTATGTCGATACATTTAGTTGTTATTGAAAATCTACAAATTATGGCATTCGATATCGATTGAATATAAAAAATTCTAATTGAATTTTCTATACTTCTATTTTCCAATTAAAGAAATCCCAATTCAATAATTTGCCCCCAGGTCCTTGAACACTTTTGTATGGAGAACTTTAAAAATATTATTAAAATGTTTGCGAACCACTGCTTTATTTATTGCAATATTTTATACAAAACTGTAGAAATATTTGGAATTCATTGTTTTCTTTATTGTCATTGTCTTATTTATGGCTATTTGTTTTATGCTTTTCTCTAACTTATTTTACACACACAAACATACATACGTTTTGTTCTCGTTAAAAAAAAAATTAAGAAATAAATAAAAACACATTTCGTAAATTTTGTTGTCTTTGTTTGGGAAATCGAAAGAAGAAAAACAATCATAAATCTTGAAAATTTTATGGTGTAAGATTACAAATAAATAAAAAGTAATAATAAAATAAACAACAGCAAAATATTTTCTTTTAATCTGTACCAAATGACATTTTAATTCTACATAGAAATTGTTTGGGTTTGGTGTGGCAAATAAAATTAAAGATTGTCGTTAAAATTTTTGTTAGAAAAAAAGGGGAAAGCTTTAAGCTTAAAGCGTAGTAAAACATTTAAACATACAATGTATATTTTTAAACTAAATGGTATTTGGTTACATTTATATACAGTTACTTATACATACATATACATATGTTTTTTTTAACATTTCCAGATGAAATTAGTCAGAAATCGCAATTAGAGTTGGTTAAAGCTAATAGTTAAACGTTTTTATGTGTATATAGTTAAAGATGCAATCAAGTTGATAACAATGTTACACAAAAGGAAGCGAAAAATAGTACAGAGATACCAATTACGTACATGAACGGATATACAAGATGGCAGCATAAAAACGAAATAGAAAGAGAAAGATAGAACAGTTCTACCTATGTGTGTGAATTAGGGTTCTTCAGTAAATACGAAATAAGAGAAACTTTTCAGTAAGATTTGAATTCTTAAAGTCACAAGCTTTTTTCACACCAAGTCAAATTAAAGATATTAAAATTTTTTTTTTTAACATTTGCCTAAGAAAATTTTTTCATATACTTGGCACCATAAAAAAAAATATGCTTCTGTAAGAATTTTTTTAAAATTAACTTATATCTTTTAGAGGCACCCTAATACGTAAATGTACTCATAATAATAGAATACACATTTAAAGTAAAGCAGTATGTGTAGACTTATGTTTTGTATATTCGTAAGTACATATATATTTTCGTAAATACTTGCCTATGTTAGTGTGTTTGTGTGCAAAAAAGACATAAGCCCCAGTTTGTACTAATTGGTAAATCGTTAAAAAAAATATTATAATAAATTTGTTGTAAATGTTTACTAAACACTCAGTCGGCCGTTTACAGTGGTAAAAATTCAATATTGTAAAGGCAAACAATTTAAAAACCAAAGGACTTCATTTTTGGCACAACTTATGACGAACTGCGACTTGGTAAAAAATTGTGTTCCATATTATAAATGAAAAATTTGAGAAGTTAATGAAACAAATTCAAAACTAATTAAACTATAAACTTCTATTTTTGTGTTATTAGCTACTGAACGTTTTTTTTGTGATTACTTGTTAACTATAAAAATTTTATAATTTTCATTTATTCATTTTTAGATTTTTAAAAAATTTCATTTTTGGTTTATCACATTTTGCGACATAAGCCCAAACAAAAAATATTAATAAACAAAAAGGACACTAACTTCCAACTTGAGGGAGATATGTATGTACAAATGTTTCCTTTATATAAAAGGTATATCAATAAACATTTTGAGCACATTCAAAAAGCTAAACAAGTATGAATATTTAGTAGGTGCATTCCTCTTCTTCTTTTTAATTCCACTTAAAAACTTAAACCAAATTGACGGGTACTGCACCCATACCAAAAACTTTTTTTAAATAAATTTAAATTTTTAGGATGTTTCAGAGATTATAAAAAATGAAATGTAATACAAGTATGTAATTTCATCAAGACATTTCAGCCCCATCTATTGCTATACAAATTGCTTTGTTTTTTCTAGAAAATTGTTTGCAGTTATTTTCTTTTTTCTGTGGAAAAATCTCGCATTAAATGAATATTTCCTTTAATTTTTATAGAGAAAGTTGTAAGCTCTACCTAAAATAAAATTTAAATGGAAATATTTTATATATATACAAAAAGATTAATTTTATTTTTTGTTGCAATCAAGTTTTCTTGTTATGCAATTTAATAAAAATGTCCGATTTTTTGATATACGAGTATGTCATGTAAACATATGGATACACATTTAAGTTGTTGTTGAAATATATATACACATATATATTTTATTAATATGCTTATATTTTTTAGCAAAAAAAAAAAAA
>NDXZ01006067.1:0-11088 GCA_003055125.1 Paykullia maculata | reverse complement strand
AATTTAATGCTACAGAAATTACTATGCTAATATTTTTTTTTTATTGTGAAAATTTAAATTTTTTATTTACCTAAAAGCAGAATATGAAACTAAATAAAAATATAGAAAATTAACATTATTTCCCGCGACGCAAGCCACAACAATGGACGTGACATTACATACCTAATTTCAATCTTTTCAAAACAGTAAACAAAATTTTTTACTGAAATTGAAGAAAATTAAATGAATAAAAATATGGCCTTTGATCGGGCCATCTTTACAACCACCAAGTTAATGATATGATCACCTAAAAAATGGTAATTTCTTGTATAATCTTAAGAGACCTGAAGTAGGGTAGGATTTGGTACTAATTTTTGTATTAATGATCATCGAAATAATTTGTTTTTCTTTTATTTAGACTGGGATTTGCCCATATGTGTAAAACAGAATTTACAATGTAAATATAGAAACTCCCTGCAATATAATACTTTGCTCCTAATTATATTAACTTTTAGAGTAATTTTTTTATTTTTGGCATTCCAATCTAGCTGATATGAACAAATATGCGATCAGTTCAGTATAACATCGTACCGATAAGTAAAGAACATATTTATAAATAACTAAATTTGGCTTTTCTAGCCTTATTTTGTTTATTTAAATGTTTGTTATTATTTGGAAAATATCATTTTCTAATTTCCAATTAGGTTTTCTTTAAAAACCACATTACAAAAAAATATAGGGAGGAATAAGTAAGAAATGACACGGCAAAAAAAATTAAAAGGAAAGTTATGTTGCAAAACTGTCAAAGTTTTCTGAGAAAATGAGTTAAACAGTTGCATCAAAGAAATTATATCAAACAATGTTTTGATGGTGAAAATTTTCTCCTTTATCGCGACCACTGTTCGAACGGATATTCTTGCACTCGCCTATGTGTATTTTGTTAACCAAAATTTGGTTTATATATTCTAAGTTCTTTAAGTTGCATGTTTGTGGCATTTTATTATTTGTTGTTTTTGCTGAAATTGTTATTGTTGTTGTGTTGTAAGTGTATGCTTTTGTGAAAGGCTTCGTCAATAATTGTTTATGACATTTTTTACATGTTGTTTAATGCGTACTGCTCTTAACTGTAATGTATTCATATTAATTTTGCTTGCAGCGTATGCATTTAATAATTTTGTTGTTGTTTTTGTTGTCTTTTTCTTGTAAACTTTGTTGTTAATTTATGCCAGCATGTGACTGAACAACAAAAAAAAATCAACTTTACTAATTGCTAATACCAACTTGGGTGTTTGAACTGACTGTGAATTACTGACTGAGTTTTTATTCTCTGTCCTACTATCATTTAAATTTTTTTGCTGTTTGTTCATGCATGACCCCGTTTCATTTTAAATATGTATATACGTTTAAGAAGTAAATAATGTTTTTAGCAATATTTGCAAATATTTTATTTATTTATCTTCTTACGTGTTTAGTGTGTCGTGCATGAAAATTTATTTGATATATGTTAATGTGTCATTTTTTGTACTTTTCTTTTTTTAATAATATTTTTCTATTTAATTACAAAAACAAGGGGCGTTTGCCAAGAAAGTTTTCACCCACATATTTTTTACGAGATTTTGTGAAACGTTTTAGTGGCAGCATCAACTGCTAAGATATTTTTTTGTATACAATGTGGAAATAATATTTTATTTATGGCTGTACTTTAAGCCCAAAAAACACATATTTCTTCCCAAATGCCATATTATTTGGATAAGATTTTTTATTTTATTTTCAATTATGTGCAATTGACCTAATACTCAAGACAATTACAATAAACATAAAAAGAAAATGGTTTGTGCAACCTTGATCTAAATTACAGCTAACAACTGCCGCTTTTACTGTTATTTATTTTTTACTTTATCTATTACTTAATACAAAAGAAAAATAAACTTAAAAAAAAATTAAACCAACAAAACAGTTAATGATTTGAATAATTATAATAATCTTCCAGCTAAGCAAAATGAACCTAATAGCAACCACTAGTTATACAGTTTTTTTCTTGTTATATATAGTTTTTACAAACATTTTAATAATATTACAAATTTTTTTTTTTATTTTATCTTTAACCCAGCAATTTTACGGTTTATTTAAAATGTATCTTAATATTTACTTTAAAATGTAAAAAACTGTAAAAACTACACAATTTTTAGCATCTAGTTGATTTTCTTAAGACATATACTTATACATACATGGATGTATGTATGTATGTTTGCTTTATTTTACGATTGTCACATACATAAATACAATTTAACTATTTATTTTGTATATGCTAATTAGTTATAAGCTTATTTCATTTTCATTTCATTACATGACACGTCTTGTGTTTAACATTTGAAATGCGTTTCCATAGTTTTTTTAACTTTATGTCAGATTAGTTATTTACAACTCAATTAATTTTTAAATAGAGATTTGAAATATAAATTGATGACATTTTAAATGAATGAGAAAAATATATGATACAACGACGACGGCTTCGCTTTTTACTATTTATTGTTAAAAATGGAAAGACTTAAGAAACATACTCGCTTTGATAATTTATGCACTTAATTGCACAACAATCATTAAAAACTCATTTAAATTTTTGTTGGTCATTTAAATTTACTGTCAAATATTTAGCTGATAAAATTTTTTTCGATATTAAGTAAAAGTGAATGTGGAAAATTAACTTTATTAAATTGGTTTATTAAATAGAGTTTTTTTATTTCAAATTTAGTTAGAAATAATTCAAAATAAATTTGTTTAAATATTTCAAACTGATGATGATGTATTTAGGATATGAAATATTTGATTTATAATTAAATGTTTTACCTCCTACAAGTTTCCTTAATATATGCTGTCATTTAGCTGTCAATACTGTAATAATGATTTTAATCTATCGTCAACAGGTACAACTGTTGCAGCATATGTAAACGAAATACCCACAATTTTTATTTTTATAATACTTTTTTTTTTGTTAGACTTATTTAATACATTCAAAAATCACACATATAAGTATATACCTGTGGCAATAAATAATAACGGCTTAGGTTGACATTAGTGCTTTTTCATTTTATTACATATTCTTATTCTCTTTTTCAAGATCTGTCACTCAGCTTAATTTCAAGTATAAAATGTAATTGTTAATGAAACTATACGCATTTATATATTAACTTAAGTCTTTTTTGTTAATAATACATAAGCCATAACAAATGTTTGAGCATTAAGACTTATATACACTTATGTTCAATAACTAACAGCCCATTCAAATTATTCCTCATAAAAATTCCTTAGTAAAGCTTTTTAAAAATTATCTTATCTCAGGTTTTCCGCATTTTTTAATTTAACCTAAAGCACTTATCTTGACTTACTATCAATAAAAATTATCTTGCCTTGCAATATAATAGCTTAAGTTCACCCAAGTTTTTATTTGTCTGCCAATAAATTTTTTCATAACATTTTAATTAAAAAACAACGCATAATAAAACGTTTTCTTTTTTTTATAAAATTAACAGATTTGTTCAAAATAAATGTGTATCTTTTAATATAAAATAAATAAATTTTATATAAAAACCAAACACAGTTAATTTGGGACAAAACCCTTAATATCTCTAAGCACGAAATTTCGACTTAAGCCATTATGATTTATTGCCACAGATATATACATACACATATATCTATTACAGTTCAGATTTCGTTCTATATTTTAATTATTTATTAGTTTTTTAAATAAAATCAGATGCCCAACATTTTTGTTCAAGATATCTCCCACATATCATGTGGATAAGTATATGCCTCATTTGTCATGTATAAAAAACAGTGGATCAATATATATACAATATCTACTCTTTCCATATCTTAAATTTTCATAACATCAGACACATTTGTATTTCTTTGTAACCTGTTTTTATTTTGTTTGTTTAGGTTAACATATAATTTTTAATGTAACAGAATTTCTAGCGGACCCATTTATCTTAGGCAAACAAATAAACAGCCACTGGCTAGATTACCGGAGAACTAACATAAATTTTTTTTTCCCATTTTCTTTGAAATAAAAGCCAATATATGCAAACTTTAGATAATTCAAAAGCCTTAAGTGCAATTCTTTATTTAACCACTTACAAACACAGCAAACAAAAAAATTGCCATAAATTCATTTACTTAAATTGATTTTATTGTTAAAAAAATATCAATTCCTTCTAAATGATCATCAATGACCTACTTATTACATACTTATAAGCAAATAAGACATAGTAAAATCCAAAACTAATGTTAATAAAAAACTTGTGTCTGCAAATTTACTATAATTACATAGCAATCATTTTAATCATCTGCCTTGGTTGGCAATTGGAAAATCTAAGCTCAAATTCATTGTTTCCATAAAAGTGTCAGATTTGCTATAGTTTATGTTGAAATACAATTGTCTACAGACAACCATTTAAATTATAAATTTTATGTAATTTAAATTACCATATTTTTCTGTTTGCCAAGATAAAATACATTTTCTATGCTCTTTTTGAATCAAATGCTAAAAAAAACATTAAGGGTTTTTCTGTCTTCGTCTCCCATCTTTGGTAGTTTTAGTGTTATTTTTTTTTATCTGTAATAAGAAGCACAATTCACCAAATTTCATAACTGTTCGGCCATAACATAAATTGTTATAATTTGTAGTCATTTTTTGTGTATCTACCGTATGAAATTGGGTTTGATGTGAACATTTTTATTTGTTTTCGGTGTAAGTTAGAAAATAATCAATGAAATAAATATGTACATATGTGCGCACTATTATATGTATTTTATTGTTGTATATTACAATGCAGTTCGTGTCTTAAGTCTTTTGTTTTGTGGTGATTAATTTAGGAAACTGAAACATTAATTTTTGGGTGGGGTCTTAAAGTTTTTAATTCGATTGTATATTACGGCTGTTTTGCTATAATACAAACATTTTAATGAATCAGACAAAACTTTCGCCTAAGGATATCATTTGAAGGAAAATTGATATGATTTAGAAATTATTTTAAGGTAAGATAGCAAATTGATATGATATAAAATGTTTAAATTCATTAAAAAAAACTTTAAATGCAATTATTTGCAAAAACATAATTAACACCGACGTTTATAAGAAAAAAAACATTTTTGCTTAAACTTAATTTTCTTTCAAATTCCTTAACATCATCGTCAGACAGTTTTTTTTTATAAAAAGCATGAATTTTCAATTTATTTCTTTTCAAATTATGTATATTAGCTGATATAAACAATTGCTGGTTCGTTTCTTTAATAATAAATTAATTTTCTTTTCCAAATATATACATATGGCAATGGTTTCTATTAATTGGCGGCCATTTTGTCAGCAGTCAAGTGATTTATGTTTAATTTGGTTTGGCATTTTAACATGAATAGACTGACGCCTGAAAAACGCTTCCAAATTGTGCAAATTTGGCCCAAAACAAGATTGCCGTTGATCCCGATTTTCACAAAGGAATTTTGTTTAGCGATGAAGCTCACTTTTGTTTGAATGGATACGTCAATAAACAAAACTGCCTTATTTGGAGTGATGATAATCCTCAAGTGTATGTTGAGACACTGTTACATCCAGAAAAACTGTGTGCTTTATGGTCTGGTAGAATCATTGGTCCGTACGTCTTTTAAAACGAAGCTGGTCAGAACGTTACAATCAATGGTAACCATTATAGAGCCATGATTATTGACTTTTTCGTTCATCAATTGAACAACCATAATGTGCAGGAGGTGTGGTTTCAACAAAACACCACAACATGTCACACAGCTCGTGCCACAATTGATTTATTGAAGGAAACGTTTGGTAATCGCACATTTTCACGTTTCGGACCCATGAATCAGCCTCCAAGATCATGCGATTAACCGCTGCTAGACTATTTTCTGTGGGGATATGTGAAGTCGCTTGTCTACGCCGATAAGCCCAAAACAATTAACCACTTGAAGCACAGTTGTAGCGGTCAATGCCACTTTAAAAAATTGATCTTTGTTTTATTCCGTTTCAAAGTTTTATACCTCTATAAAAAATACCCTTTATATGTTCAAGAGATTAATTTTCTTTACCTTTAAGATTAGTTTAAGATTTGTTGACTAAAAAGTGGATAAATCAAATTGTAAAAAAATTTATAGCTTAATTAAATATTTTTCATCCATATTTTTGCAAGTTTTTTTAATAATTAATTAATTGTTTTTAAAAAAAATATATTACAAAAATGAAATAATTTAAAATATTTTAAGAAGATTCCTCATTAAATATATGTTTTCTTAGTTTATATAAATATTTTTAAATATTAAAAAAAAAAATAGAATAAATATAGTTAAATAACTCAAAACCGTATTTTACTATTTATAACCAGCCAAGTTTTCAAACAACTTTCTTAAATTTTATGAGATAAGATTCTCCCTGGGAATCGCTGCCTAAATATTTTTTTAGCATCAAAAAACTAAATATATTTTTTAAACTAATTCTATACCAAAGTTTAACAAAAACATCACCATGAGCCAGCTTGCACTCAATTTGCTAACAGCTTAAATAAAGAGTGTCCAAATATAAACAAAAGATTTAAATTTGCCCTAATTTCTACAATAAAGTTCAAAAATGTAGGAAATAATGTTGACTGATAAGAGCTTTAATCGCTAGAAGCTCCTTCTCTGGAGTAACACGTTACGGTGTTAACTAAATAAAAAAAGCTTTAATAAAACTGGAGAAATATAATAATTTTAATAATTAAATTTAATGGTTTGTTGTTAGATTACAAGCTATCTATATGCTGCATTTCACTGGTTGCTTAGACCAGATCATCAGTAGACTTTGAAATTTATTACTTGCAAAAATTCAAAAATGTTGTATGTATAAATAAAAGTTCAAATATTAAATGAGAACTTTTACAAATCCAAAAAACATTCAAACATTTTTTCAAGAAACCAACAAACAATTTTCCATGTGAATGTGTTTTGTTTTTCTTTTTCAAAGTCTACAGATGATCTGGTCTAAGCAACCAGTGAAATGCAGCATATAGACAGCTTGTAATCTAACAACAAACCACTAAATTTAAAACAATAATGTCAATATGACAAATAAATATTTTCTTGCTAATTTTAATAATTTTTTTATTTAATATTTTAAACGTAATAAAAGTTGTTCTTTTACAACAACAGACACATTCTTGAAAAAAGTCATGAAAAAAGTCGTGAAGGAAAGAAGGCAAATTAGGAGACGTTACATACTTTATTAAAAATTTAAATAAAAATCATACGCTAAAAGAAACAAACTGTTTATTATATTTATTTTAAATATATATTGGGCAAAACTTGGATCATTCTATTAACATACTAATAATACAAACCATTTAAAAAACTTTTTAAATAACTTCAGTTCTTAACAACATACGACTACCATTCCATAATTAACAACTTGTCTTGTATGTGATGGCTGCCAAACTAATGAGAATCCAGTTGTTATAAAGAATTTTTCTTAATCAACTGCATTACAACAAAAGAAAAACAATTATTTAAAGAAAAACAAAAGACATAAGAAGCAAACCTTGTAAAATGATATTGCTACAGCGAGCAACCTTGTTATAAATTATTTTTGATTTATTGAATTTTAATGTGCATACAAACTTGTTACTGTGTAAACACCATTTACCAAAAGCAACACCATAACTTGTAATTATACATTAACATATAGATTACAATAATACGAAAAGCAAAACGGTTGCCAGCCCATAAATACCAATTAAGAGTAAAAAAAATATATTAATTTATAATTTTTGCTTAGAATATTTCTAAATGTCGCTTTTAATTAATCAATAATAAATATAAAAATAGTAAGTAAAAGATTAAGTGGTCAGAATACAAGAGTAAACGCATTTTATCTTTGTTGTTTTTTTTATTAGTTAAAACATTAACTCCCAAACTTTTTTCTAACTAAGAATAATCCAACAAAAATTTTTATTACGAAAAAAACAGTCAAAAATCGTTGAGTCTATTGAAGGGATTTTCTATTTAAACTTTTTAAAACACGTGGTCTTGGCTACTAACCCCAAAGCAATTTAATTGTAAATTTGTCTGTCACTTAATGTACAAAAAAAATTATAAAAAATTATTCACTAAAAATTTATGTTAATTTATAAAAAATTTACCAAAATATCCTAATAAAAAACGACCTTAGAAAATTGTCTTCTTTATCAGCAAACAATTCATTTTGACAAATTTAAAATATATGGAATTTTTTTTATATAAGAGATAATTTGTATAAAAAATCTTGAATAAAAATTGTAGAAAATTACACATCGTCGTTCGTAAATTATTGTGTTCTATACCGCAAAAAAGCAAAAATTGAGATAATCAGTTTTTTGTTATCATTTATAGTTTTCGAAATATGAGACATCGACTTTGTGCTATACTACACTTTAGTTAAAAGCTCGTCAGCTATTGTGTTCAATATGTATAAAATCGAATAAAAAGTACAAATTTTGGTAAAAAGATCGCGAACATTTTTTCGGTTCAGTTTTTTGTAATTGACAATTAAATTTTTAATAGTGATTTGCCAAAAAAAAAACATTTTTTCATATATTTTGAAATTTTTGCGAATTTTCAAAAATTCTTTTATAAAGAATAATGTTTAGAATGAGAATATTTTAAACACTTTAGATATATGTAAAACTATATCAAATCTTTTAACAATTTTATTGCCTTTTCAATTTTGGGAAACACTGAGCTGCAAAACAGGTGCCGTTTTTAAATTTTCCAAACTTAAGATTTTTTGAAAAAAACATGTTTAAAAAACTACAACAACATTCTTGCATATATGCAAGTTTTTTTTTAACTTTTTTTGTATTTTTTTTTTTTCGATAAACTCATGTGTGTTTTTATATATTTTTCTACATATTTATTTTATTTTTTAGAATAGAATGCATTTTTATCTTTTAGCTTTTTATATAGCAGTGATGTTTTTCATATGAAATTAATTCTGATTTTGTTGTTTAAATAACAAATACAAGTTTTATTATTTATTTGTTTATATTTTTATTATGGGTAATCGAAAGGTTAACCTCCTTGACTTGTTTTTATGTTAAAACATTGTAATATTTGGAGATAACAAATATATATATTTAATTTGTTAAATCAATAAAACTTTGTAGAAATAAAAATCATTTAATAATATATTTTGGCTGGCAAAAAAAATCTTTCATTAATTGCCTGGCTTTTGGCTTTAAAGTATTAGAAAATATTTTTTAATTTATTTATAAAAAACAAAATCAATTTTGAGTAATTTTATCTCTTTAAATATTTGTAAATTATTTTTCTTTATTAATAAATATTTTGCTGAATATTCCATAAAAAAGAAGAAATAATTTCGAAATCCACATATTAAGTTAAACACAGCTGCAATTGAGTCAAGTCATGCATATGTATGATCACTGTTGTCATCCCAGCTTAGTCATTGGGAAACATCGGCTTCCACAATTATTTTATTTTTATTGGCAACATCATTATCATCAACCTGAGCACCGTTGCCTTCCTTAGTAGATACAAAGTATCCATAATATATTCTTCGTCATTGTCTTTTTCTTTAGGTGGTATTTGTGTATATTCATATATATTCATTCATTAAAATATTATTATTTTTTTTTTTTTTGCATTAAAGTGTAAAAGTCTTTTAGCATTTTTGTCCAGACGCTGTGCTGTTTTTTGTTATTTTGTTGCAAGTGCTTTTTTTTGCTGAAGGCTGATTATAATACAGTTTCAAATTTCCTTTCACTTCCATCTTATTCATCCATGTGTAAATATGTGTGGTAGACAAAAACTCTATATTATAGAATTGCTTTTTTTTAAACATTCCTATTTGGTGGGTCTCCTAACACTTCTTGTGACTGGAATTACAATAGCTGTTGTATTTAAACCAAACTGAGGTGAGTTCCTGTTTTTTTTACTTTTATTAAACTGTTTGGCTGTTAGTAAAAAAAAATTAAGACAAAAATGCATAAAAACATATAAATTGTAATTGAGAGTGAATCTATTCACCATCTATTTGAATTAAAAAAAAATTGAACTGTTCCGTGGTATCTTCTCTTAAAACTAAAAAAAAAAAAAATACGTAGCTTTGCAGAGTTGGGCAGTACTAGGTCGAAAGAGGAGTTTTAAATATTTAACAATTCAAAAAGTTTTAATTAAAAGCAAAATATGTCAATAGAAAGTAAAATAATTTTTTTAAATTTAAGTAACAATTTAATGTTTTTTTCCAAAAAAAAAATTTTTTATACATATATAAAATCGTTTGTAAATTATTGTGTTCTTACCGCAAAATAGCAAATATTGAGGTAAGACCGATTTTTGCGCAAATTTTTTGAGATCTGTCGATCTGTGTAATCAGTTTTTTGTTATCATTTATAGTTTTCGAAATATTAGACAACGACTTTGTGCTATACTACACTTTAGTTAAAAGCTTCGTCAGCTATTGTGTTCAATATGTATACAATCGTGAATAAAAACTAAAAATGAATAAAAAAAACCACAAATTATAGAACTTTCTTTGGTAAAAAGATCGTGAACATTTTTTCGGTTTAATTTTTTGTAATTGACAATTAAACTTTTAACATTGATTTTTCAAAAAAAACTTTTTTTTCATATAGAACACAATTATTTACAAACGACGTTATATCCGTATATTTAGAAAAATTTTTATAAAGAAACACTTAAAAAAAATTTTTTTTTTTTATGATTGCTAATGGAAAACTCTTTTAAGGGCAAAAATCTTCAAACAGTTTTTTGCTTAAGTTTAACAACGAAAGCATGAAAATTTCTAAAAGTGTTGATTTTCATCACTCGTGGTGGTTAGTTTTGCCACTCTGGTACTGCAACTTTTTCTCAATTTTTGCACAATTAAAGCTACATGTTTTAAAATATGCTGGTATAAAAAATGATGAGTTGTTTTCCTCTTCGAAAAACTTAATTATGTAATTTTTTCAAAGTTTCAAATAATCAAATGTTTTAAAATATGACCGACAATTAATTACTTGCAAAAAGTAACGAAAAGAAAAACTAGTAAGAGCGTTATATTCGGCTATACCGAAT
>NDXZ01006060.1:0-13818 GCA_003055125.1 Paykullia maculata | reverse complement strand
GCATTTTTCAATGCTTCTGGGCTTATTCTTCTTCGAGGTTTATTTATATATACCCGTAGCTTAAGATAACACTAGAGAAAAAAGTCTGGATCTGGTGCTGATCACTAAAACGCTATAGATATAGTGTAAAAGAACAACATTTCTTGATGCCTTCAAACAAACTCTAATTATATTTTCCTCCCAATATTAAAAATGTATTGATATTTGAAGCAATTTCCATAAAATATTTAATCTTTTTATAGAGTAATTTTGTTGGATCCCCTTTAATTATCTTAAAGCAAACAATGTAAAATTTGCATTAGTTTTGTCCCTTTTCAGTGGTAGTATTTACTTTAAATTTGTACAAAAAACAAACAAACAATTATGGCATTTTTATTTAACGCTGCATTTTATGTCTTCTTTTTAAACCAATGAGGCTAGGATCAGAATAAAAAAAATGTATCCTTATACGTCATCGAGACAACTGCAACTACTTTTATTTGTACATATTACATTACTTTTAATTGCTACACTTTTAAGTATTCTATTTTAAAATTTAATCCGTATATAAATCAAACATTCTTTCTTTAACCGTTTTACTCTCCTAACCACTTTTTTGTTAGAAGATTCCTTACAAAAATCTGCAAAATATCAACTTGTTTAAATTAAATACAAACATACATCTCCTTCAATGTACCATAAATTGTTGGGTCACAACGCAAAACAAAAAAAATTGCGTTCAACTTAACGTAACTGCTGCTGCAACTGCGCTTGCACACTACGTGATTGGCAACTACTTAACTTACGTGACATTTTTGTGAATACTAACAAATATTTACTAGTTCCATTTCAAATGCGAATGCAATACGAAAGGGAAGAAATATAACGAATGAATATAATTTTATCCTGATATTACATGAGTGTATGTATGGTTTGCAAGAGATTTTTTATTATAAGAACTGAACTCACTTTGGTATTCAGCAAACATTGACACATGAGATATGCAGCAAAATCTTGAAGACAACGAAATGTATTTTTTATTTTTTTTTTCATTATTATTTGTTATTTATGCATGTCTTACTGCTACCGCCATCGCAGTTGATGTTGTTAAAAAATACTCTTATTATTCCGCTTGCATTTTAACAGTTTATAATTTATGGGTTTGAAAAAGGAAATAAATATATATAAGAGACACGTGTGCGTATGAGTAACTTGGATAGATGTGTTTAAATTAATTGTCTGATTCTTTGTTTTGCAGAAAAATTTATTTGAATAAAATTATTTTTAGTTTCAACAGTTTTGCAAAAAAAAAAATTTTAAGAAGAAATAATTTTCAGATGGGTTGCGATTTGCTTTGTACGAAGACAATAAGTTTACAACAAAAATATATATTAATTTATTTTGCATTGTTAAATTTATTTATTTTTTTAAATTTATAATCAAAATAAAATTCCTAAAAAAACAACCATAAACTATCGCTGCTTTTTAAATAACTTAAGGTCAATACAAAAAACCAAATTTGTATTGTTAAAGTTTAAAAAAAATCAAACTAAAATAAAATACACTGCGTTTACTAACAAGTGTTTTATGAATTAAAAAAAAAAATTTAACAAATATTTTTGTTTCCTCTTTAGCTATGTCTATTCCTTAGTCTTAAGCTTTTTAAAATTTTTAAGTTTCTAAACATTAAAATAATCTATGATGAACACAAAATTGAAGACTTATCAACATTCTGGGTATTTTAAAACAATGTGAACATAAAATTTGTTATTTAATTGTTAAACTAACAACCAACTGACAATAAGACACATCATAGACATTACTGTGATTGTAGTCAGGAAACAATATAACAACAAGTTTATTGAGGTCACCATCATCAAGTCGCTCTTTCTGTTGATCTCCAGTGATTGCAGTGATTGTTTTTGCTGTTGACATTATTCTGCAATAACAATATGAAAACAATTTTAATTACAAACATGTGTAATTAAAATGAAGAGACAGTACTTCTAAAACAAACACATATGCATATATGTATAAGTACTTATATATACAAAATATGTTTGTGTTATAGAAGAAATTTGTATTACGAAAATGTAAATGTGCGTTTATTGCTCATTGTCAGTGACTTGCCTCTAACAATAAGCGTTCAACCGACTTATAAACACTCTTGCTTTTGCATAAACACTGTAAAAACACATAAGCTGTTTTATGTATATTAGTACCTAATCCTGCTTGTATGTATGTATAAGTTCTCTTGATGCATATTTGAAGCATCATCTGTCTATATCGGCCTTGACACATGCATTTTACTTTGAGTTTTGCCAAATAATTCAAGCACTATAATCAAAAGACAAACAAGATTTATAATCTTTAGTAAAAATATTATTGGATCATTAGCAGGCTTTTGTTTGCTAATTCTTAGACAAAATCCGTAAATATTAATTTGGCAAGAAGACAAAATATGTAACGAATATAGTTTTTTTTATGTTTATTTTGAAAATAACTTTGGCATTAAAAAGCCTTAAAAATTAAGAAAAAGTTTTAAATTTTACTGCAGTTAACGCTACAATTGTGCTTAGTATTGTACTATTTTTTTTTATAAATATTTTAAATTATAATATATTATTTACAAAGTAACGACTATAAACATTTAATAACTTATTAAACACAATAACTAATTAAGCACTGAATAACTAAATCACTAAAACAAAATTATTTAATTTAATAAAATTGTAAATAATTTAGAAAATATTTCGTAAAACTTTCTATATATTTTTGTGTATTTTATATAAAAAAGGGTCAATATTTGTTTCTTATATTTTTTTTGTAATATTATGTGTTAGAATAAACAGTAAGAAAAATATACAAAATTGTCAAGTCTGTTTGTATATGCATACATATGTGTTTATAAAAGTATATTCATTGGGTTTGTTCAGGTTGTATAGCGTAGCTACCAATAAACCAGCATCATGATGCTTGTGTGGTAGGGCAGGCATAATAAGTTTTTACACATTTATGTATGTTCTTGGCTATAAGGTAAATTCTAGGAAAAGTTTTTTTCTGTCCATTTGTTTATAACATCGATGGTTTAGAGGAAGAATCAAGGAAAATACAGACAAAGGGACCGTTTACATTGGACCCAAGTGAGCTGCATCTATATCTTACCTCTGCAGCTGCCTGGTCATCTAAGGGAAATAAATTTATTCAAATATTTGGTTCTTCTAGAGTTGTATGTATAACATAGAAAAAAAAATTAAAATCACAAATATTGCTTTTCGAATTGCTTTTTTGGTAGTCACCTGCTTACAACAAGCTTATGATGAATATGATGATGAGTTTTATATGCGATATGAGCTCCCCATGCAATGATTGTCCTTAAAGAACTATAAACGTAAACATTATAACAAATGCTTATGATTAATGATTTTAATTCATAATAGTAGTGCTATTATTGTTTTTAATGGGAGGTGGAATTCTCTTAAGTAGTCTTAAGTTTTTAGTTTAGTTTAAGTTAAAATTATCTGTTTGTCTGATATTTTTCCATTATGTAATTAGTTTTTTTTTATTTGCCTATAAACGCATTGTGCATATGAATTAAATGTATATTATTAAATTCTAAGGATATTTTTTTTAAACTCTCTACGGCAAAGGAATTTTTTGTATTTTAATGTTTTTGAAATTCCTAAATAACGGATTTTCTTTGCTTTCGTAATTTGCAAATATTGTCTTTCTTCACTTTTAGTTAACCTACGCTTGTTAACAGAAAAACTTTTTTCTTTTATTGCTCTTTACAATAAGTCCAAGTTTATAATTTTGACTTCTTATCGCAATTCTCAATTATGCTATGTTTTTGCCTTAAGACTTGAGAGTATATTTTCGTATAACTATTTCATTGAAACTTAAACAAAAACCTTAACGAACTTTTCAGCAACTCAAAATATTTTAACTTATTAAAAGTTAAATACAAACATGTATTTTGTTTACCGTTTAAAAATAGAGAAGTCACTCTATTTATTGTCCATGCTGTTGTTGGTGAAAACTTCTAACCTGTATTATAAATTTTACACACTAAAGCTGTTGTTGTTGTTCAAATATGATAATAGTGATTCAAATATAACACAATAGCAAAACAAGTGATGTACTTGCGCCACGCATATTTTGTAAACTTTTAACTAATTTGCACTTAGGACTTTAATGGCCTTAGGGAAACAAAGGAATATTTTGTTAAGTTTGGCAAGAGTAGGAAAAATATTATAATTTTCAAAAAGTTTGTTATCTGGTTCATTGTCTTTGTTTTTACTTAAATATAAAAACCAATTTACTATGTCTATGTAAAGGAGATAACATAGGGACGAAAATATAAAAAAAAATAATTGCGGAAATGAAAAACTTTTAAAGATCAATTAAAAGTTTAATTAGAAGTAAAAATAATGAAAAGAGAGTTCAACTTATGTATACAATAAGTTCAATTGAAATTTGGTAAAATTTAAAAAAAAAGAAAAAATTAGTTCTATGTAATATCAATACTATATTAATGCAAAAAGTTAATAAATTTTTAAAATTTAAAAAACTTACTTAGGGTCTATTAGTATTTGTAGTACTTATGCTTTTGTATTTTTTAAGGAATAGATGGATACCGTTTTGCATTTTTTGTTTTTAATTAAAATATATCATTAATGAGCCACTCAATTCAATCTCAATTTTATAGATCGCCAAAAAAAGTGAAGAATTTTTTAAAAGAAGCATATTTTGATTTCATAAGTTATTTTGCCTTACTAATGATATATTTTTTTTTGGCAATGATACGAACTATTGTTTTTTCATCGAAAAGTATTGACATCAGTTATATATGTTTGTGGTGCTTTTCATTTGGCTTTCGTTAAAACCTTAAGATATACCTTTTTTCATATATTTTTATTATAAAAAATTTGACTAAAAAGCAAAAAAAAATCATATAAAAGAAAAGAAGAACGATATAGGAAAAAACATAGCTAGACCTATTTTTTATAAACTTGTATCAATTTCGTTTTCTTCTTTAGGCCATGTAAACAGAAATTTATTTATCCTTTTCATTCTTCCTAGCAATAACAAATAATGAGTTTCCGTTTATGTGTGCGAGTAAAAGGTAAATTTGTAATACTCATAACTTTAATAAAGATTTTCAACTAAAGCTTTTACAAAAAATCTCATCTGGAAATACTGAGAAAAAACTAAGAATCACTACACATTTATGTACGCCTAAGGACATCAAGTGAGTTTTCGTATAATTCTCTCCAGTGGATATTTGCTGCCGTAATACTTATAATTTATTTTTGTAGTTTTTTTTTCTTAACTTTCTTTGTTTTCCTTCAGTTAATGCATTTTTTGCACTTTCATTTTACTTATGCTTAAAAATATAAAATTGGAAAATTTATGAATTCTTGAAAAATTTAACACAGCAAACAAGAAAAGATCAAACTGGCTTTTTTACCAGCAAAGATATAAGGTACATAGAGTCGTAAGGGCGGTAAGATTTTATATTTGGATCTGATTTACACCATAAAAATTAAGAAAATTTGAGCAAAAATAATTTATTGTATAAAAATGTGAATTTCCACTAAAAGTAAAAGATCTATTTTTTGGTAAAAGATATATCTTTTACGCTGACTACATTTTCATTAAACACTGTTAAATTTTAAAAAGATTAAAATTGTTTTCCAAAATTAAACAAAACAAAATTTTCATACAAAAATTACTCAATAAACCTTCAATAAACTTAAAAATTTGTTATAAATATGGGGGTAAGATTTTATTATAAAAATAAAACATAAAACTACAAAGTTTTAAAGTGATTTTCATCAAATGGTGACAAAACCACAAAAGATTGTTATGTATAAGGGTTAAAGAAAAGTATTTATTTAATTCAAAGTAAAGTCTAAATGCCATCGATTGTAAATGAAAATGTTAAAATATTTTTATGTTTTTCAAGAACAATAAAAAAACAAACATTAAAATATTGATAATGATCCAGACACCACAAATGTTTAATTTTATTTAAAAAAATTATTCATCTTTTGTATACCAATAATTAAAGAAAGATTAAATATTGCAAAATGGTGAATGATAAAACTTACTTCGTTATATGAATAAAAATATTACTTTGTAAGAAAGTATGAAAATGTATGATAATCATTTTAGAAACAACAAAAATAAAACACCTTTTAAGTCATGTAGTAACATATTTACAACAAAAAGAAAATAAAGATAAAAATTGTGCGATGCATGCAGGCTTAGACCGTTATGGCCATTATTTTAGTTGTTTTCAATTTTGTTTTTAACACTTTATAGTTGAAAAAAGTGAAAAGGTTAATTATATTCTTCATCGACAGTAGGCAAATAAAATCCATTTTAATTTTTCATACTAGGTACAATATTTTTGTAGACCTTTAACGCAAGATAATGTAGAGATTTAATTAGAGTTAATATTTTTATTAAAACAAAAGTAACGGCTAGACCAATTCTATCATATGTGTACCCTTAATTCAAAAATTACAGAAAAATTTAATTATATTTTTATTTTTTAATTTCAATTGAACTTCTAGTTTTCACGTAATTTTCATATTTTTATAGATAGGCTATAGTTCATAAATTTGCTCATATTAATAAAGAAATTAATATTTTTTTATGCGAGATAATTGAATGGACATTGTGAAAAAGTAAGTTTTCCGACACTAGCCGAGTGGAATGCATTTTCGAAACCAGCAATGGTTTTCATAATCAGCACTCTTTGATCGGTATTTTAGTGTTAGATGTAAATATCATCTATTAAACTCAAAGTTTATTATAAATTTGAATATGGTAATTGATTGTCGCCTATATTCATATTTTTTATTAATCACTGTTGAAATCACAGTGATTAATCACACGAAATTTACCACAACCGCTTAAAGCTTTTTTCTTATGTTTCTTTCCTTCAATTATCACATGTTTTTGTCCTGCTTTAACTAACCGGTTTGATTATTTTTTTTTTATTTCTGATAACAGGATGATGACTATGTTGGTATCTTACTTAGTTTATGAAAAATTTACTGCTGGAAACACACAAACTATAATACCCAGATCTGTTGCTACTGGTTAATGATATTTAAATCAAAGATCTTAACTTTTTGTTTTTCAAATTTTTAAAAAATTTTTTATTTATATTTCATTATCTTTCATTTTGAAAATTTTACCAAAAAATGGCAACAATTTGAAATTTTCTTTAATCAAATTTAAATTCGCATCCTCTGCATTATAATTTATTTATAATCAAATTTAAAATTCTCTAAATTTTTGAGTGCCCTTAAACTATTTTCTTTACACCTTAATAAACACCTATGTGCATACAATGCTTGCTGGGTAAATATGTAATCGTAGGGATTTGTGTTTTTATGTACACTTAAATGTCAGCATGTGCGAGTATTCGAGTTGAGCTTTTAAGACAATACCTTCAAGCGTTTATTAATGTTGCAGCTGTTGTCTGCTAGTTATACTTTTTTCAAGTGTAAGTCGTTCTGTTTCCGTTCATCTCCCTCTTGCATGTTTTAAACAGGAACTTATAGCGAAATACTGGTTGTCAGCTAATTTCGTATTTTATTGTTTTTCTTTTCACTTTTTAGCAGAAAAGCACTGCAAATTTTGTAACCTTGAAATTTTAGTACATCTTGTCTTGTTTTTTTATCCTTTTTGTGCTCTTCATAAATTAACAGCAGTAAATTTTTTACGGATTTTAACAAAGCATTGCAGTATAATAAAAGACATTCAGAGTTTTATTCGCAAATTATATGTTGTTGTTTTTAAGCAGAAGTTTAACTATAAATGTTTTAAGATAATATTTTTCTGTGCGTATGTATGTATTTGAATGTACAACAATTTATGTGCATGTTTTTTTAATGCATGAATACATTACATGTCTAAGTTTCAACTTGTATACATATTTTTTGTTCGTAAAACAAACAGTTAAATTAAAAATGTAATAAATTTGTCTGTTTAAATTTTAACATAAAGAGCAGCACTCGTTTTGTATTTGTTAAAAAAAACTTTTATAACTTTTTTAAGTATGGGGAAATATATTATTAAATTAAATTTCAAATTTGCAAAAGAAAAATTTTTGATTAAAAACTCTAAAATGTACTACTTAATATTTAAAAAAGTATATTTTTATTAATTGAATATAACATCAAAGCAGCTATATTTTAGTACTGCTGTTTTTTTATGGGAGCTCTAACAGTAAAAATTTTTGCAAGATTTTTTTTGTCAAAGTAACGTTCAGTAAACTAAAATAAAAGAATTCAATCCCTTAAATATTGTTAGTCTTGATGTTTTTTGCGTAAATAACCAGGCCGCAGATGAACTTGTCGTCTAAATATTTGATTAAATTTGCATACTTTATTATAAATACAATTTGTAACATGCTTTTTAAAAAAAGGATTTCAATCGATTTAGAATCCGACATATAAAAAAAAACTTTTCTTTATTTGAAATAGCTTTATATTAAACTAAAAAACATTTATTATATTATAAATTATATATTTTCTTACATTATATAGCTATATTCACCATATACATACGTACGTATATAAATTTACAATAAAAAAAAATTCAATTTCAATGATTGATGTTTTTTAGTAAAATGAGTTTATTTCACTCTGAATGCTTTTTTACCTTTTCTTTGGTGATTTATGAAAATTTTGTCTATTTTATTAGTAATTTTTAAGCTGTAGCATAAGTTTTTTTATATTGACTATAAATAAAATGCTTATTCAAAATTAAGGCAAATAAAATTATTAAAAAATGATAAACATTTTTGATATTGATTTATGGTTAAAATGTTAAAGTTTTCCAAATTATTTTTTTTATATTCAAATCCTTTAAACACTAATAAATCATACGATTTTCATGAGTCATAAAAATGTTCACTCGTACATATAAATAAAGTTATTTACTGTAATTGAGCATGAAAAATGAAAAATATAGTTATAATTGCTGACATAATCACTCAAATAATATTTCATGTAAATGAATTTAATTAACAGTAATCATTCATTTGCACAAGCATTTTCTTAATCTCCATCTTGTACTTGTTAGTGTATTCGTCTGTGTGCTAGGTACTTTTGAAATACACATATGTTCATACATATGCATGTAAAAATATGTGTAACAATTAGTCACGTGTAATATTTACTTAAGATACAGTATACACAAATTATATTCATACACAAAACCAATTAATCTACTCGTTAATTTTTCAATTTAATTCAATATGTTTAAAACAAAGTTTATCAAATCGTTTTAGTAACCAAGTATGGAAAAAAAATAAAATTTTAACCATGGACATATGAATAAATAAATTTTTACCCACTGTTAACATATAGTTATATAATTTTTGTTCTTTCAATTAAATGCATTTACTTGTATAGAATGATGGTAAGTATATAAAATTCGTATGATAGAATCGGAGGTTGTTACGTTATTTACGCCAAAAGTAATTTAGTTAAAATATATTAAGTGAAAAGCATTACGTATAAAATACTTTATGGAGATGGAGTTAAATTAATTGTAGTGATTGTGCAAAATTAATAATGTTTTAACCAAGTACGTTTAAAATATTGCATTTATCATTTATTGTCAAGTAAAAATTGAAACTTATTAAAGTAATAATAAGAAAAAAAAAAACTGTTTACTGTTAAAAAAAAGGATAAATTAAATATTTATTATATTAAGTGAGATCAGATCTTAAGTAAAAATCAAAAGAGTGCCTTATTGTGCAAACAAATTTAAATTTAAAAAACAATGGCCAAAGGTAAGGTAAGGCTAGATAAGCAACAGCAGAAGCAGGCGTGAGGGGCAGCTCACTAAGATTCATTAGGTTTGATCTTTTTGCTACCTAAAAAAAAATGTACGAAAAGGGGATAAGAGAAGACCAACGGTATTAAATTATTTTAAAATATTATAAATTTCGGTAATATATTTATACAAAAATAAAAAACCTGAAGTTTTTTAATTTAAAAAAATGATATGTTTTAGAAAGATAAAAAAAAGATACTAAAATCTTATTAAATTTAAATGTATCATATTAAATGTTTTAAAATTAAAAACTAAGCATCTGCAAAGTGACTTTTGAAACAAATAAAAATTGTTATTTTTTACTTCTAATTATATTTCAGAATATTTTCAAAAATTTAAAAACTTTATTTATTTTATTTTCAAAATTTTTTTTTCTAGTTAAAAATAAAATTTGCAAAAATGCAAATGCAAAATGCAATTCTTAATCCTAACTTTGGTGCCATTTTGAAGAGCAAAATTATAAACAAAAGTTTGGAGTTAGGATTCGTAGATTTCTTGCTTCATTTATATTTATAATTCTACACCAACCGAAAATTTAGAATTTTTTTAAATATGAAAGGTAAAAAAATATATATGTATATTAGAAAAATAAAATAAAACAAGTAAGAGCGCTATATTTGTCTGGGCCAAATCTTATATACCATTCACCATGGGTAGTAAATATATTTTTTTTTTAATATATCTGTAGTATATCTTAAGGCTGAAAAAAAAAATTATTTTTTGTGCAAAAAAAAACTTAAAAAATAAACGAAGCAGTCGTCTTATTTTGCTTATATCTCAGCAAGTATTTTCAAAAGTTTGATACCATACACAACCCTGGGTGACCTATGGGAGCTACGGACAGACGGATAGACGGACAGACGGACATGGCAAAATCGACTTCCCTATCTATAAGGATCCGAAATATATATACTTTATAGGGTCGCAAATAAATATTGAAGAAATTACAAACGGAATGACAAACCTATATATACCCTTACCACATGTGTGAAGGGTATAAATACATAAGGATACACCAATATAAAATAATATAATTGCGGGTATTAATTTAATATCTTTTTACTTTCAGTTAATTTATTGCTAGTTGAACCCTAAGTTTAAGTTGCCGTAAACGTGTTTTGTATTGCTTCTCCAAACACGCAAATTGCTAGTTGGGCCATTAAATAAAAAAATAAATTCAATAATCCCTTCTTACAGCTCATTAACTTTTTATGTTGTTAGGGTCAGTCGGCTAATAGATACGTGTATGTTAACATGTTCACTTTTTATTAAGCGTATGTCCTATTGAATTCTTAGGCAATTATAATTCAGAAGAGCAAAACACATAACCAAAAAAACAACCTTATAAAAAACATTATAATCGTAGGAGTTTTTTTCTATTTTTTTTAATAAATGACCTATTGCTTTTATTGAAGTGAACTTAAATCTTAATTGGATACATAAAATATATAGGGGTTTTAAAATTTCAAAATAAGCTCCTTCATAATTCACAAACCTTATCTGTCTTCAATTTTTGTATATTTTTTGAAATTTCTCTAAAAATAATAATAAATTTAAGAGGCTTTAAGATTTTTTATATAAAAACCATGACTTTTTATTTACGATTTTTATCTTAAGATATTTTTTTCTATAAAGTGCAAATTTGTTAATCGCTTTATAGACAAAAATAAAATGTTAAATATCTTGCTAAGTAGAAACAATATTTCCAACTAGTAAACATCATTTCTTAAAATTTTTTTTTTAAAATAAAAAGCCTTTTCGATCTAAGAAATTAATTTTTTTCTTTGTTACCACAATTGGATTGCGTCAGTATTTTGGTATCCTTAAAGGTCCTATGACAAAATCTTACATCTTTTAGAAGGAATAACCCACAGTATTTAACAAACCATTTTGCTGCGTACCATATTAACGTTTTTGCATATTTTTGAATTTTAATTGCTGTGCTAAAGTTCATGTGTTACTCTTTTTACTTAACGAAATGTCTTAATAAAGTACTTCATTACCATAGCTAAAAAAAGCTGCTTATGTAACCATAAAGTGAAGGATAAACATAAGATTTTGTATACGTAAGATATTAACTAACGTTAATTAAAAGCCTTTTCGAAAATATGTTCATTTTTAACTCCGTAATTGCTAAAAGCAAAGCGTTCAAAGTATTTACAGAAAATTAAATGTTAAAACTCATTACTGCTAGTTAATTTAATTCTTAAATTAAAATGTCTTTTGACTTTAATTTAGTTGAAATAAATTCACAAAACAAAAAAACCCTACTCATGTTAACATATGAGAAACAATATTACTACTATGTCTTTGTAAAGTCAATTTAATAAAATTTAATAGAAATTAAGTTAATTTTATTTGAAAAATCAATGTTGTCTAGACTCTTGTCAAACACAAAGAAAATAAGCAATAAGAGATTTTAAAAAAAAATAGTCTTTTGATCAGTGTATTACCAATCATTGTTAAAAGTAATAACATTACATTACATTGAAGGTCAAATAATTTGCTAATATTTTTAAACATTTCTAAGTAAGAGCAGACAGATGGATACAAAATTATTGTATGAAATATACGTTTTGTATACATTTCTATATTTTTTTCTGCTCGACTATAGGTTAAATAAATACAACATTATGGTAGGCGATGTGTACAAGAGGATAATACTAGGTTAATGACATATACATACATACAAACATGCTTACATGTTTATATATTTATTTATATGTTTGCCTTGTGCCATTACATTTTACATATATTTTCTTACAAAACCTTGTTATGGTTCGTTAACTTAAAATCAATAAAATACAAAATATAAACAAATTTGCAAAGAAGAGAAAAAGGTGAAACAAAAAGGTTAAATTAAATTTAAATTTAAGATTCTAATCAGATAGGATATTATTTCTTACATTAAAGACAAATGTTAAAGGAAATTATAACTTAATTTGATATCACAGAATATTGAAAGCTGCCGAGCTTAAAACCAATATGTCAGTTACGAATCAAAAAAAAATATTTAGCATACATATTTATGTCAAATAATAATCTTATCGCATTAGAAAGAAATCACAACATTTTTAATGTTGCCATAGAAAATTATAAAATATCAATCTGTGTGATATTCGATGGTAGTATATGTAAAAGATAAAAAATGTCTTTATCATGTTTTCTTACGACTTTTAAATTTTCGTACAATAAAAATAAACAATATAAAGATTCTTTTGTGAGATGTTTGTCATAAGAAAAGTTTAAAAGAACAAAAAAAAACAAAATGACAAAACAATTAAACATATATTGTGAAGCAGACATATCCTTTTTATAGATATCACGTCTATAAATAAATTTTTTTTAAACTTCTAATGATGAAAAGTTTAAAAAATGTATACTTTTTGTATGAGCTCTTTAATAGCTTTTATTCATATATTTAAACTTATCTGTTATTATTAATATTTTTCATAGCTTACATATTTTAATGTATTCAAATAAAACAAATCCATAAATAATAACATTATTATACCCTTCACACATGTGGTAAGGGTATACATAGGTTTGACATTCCATTTGTAATTTCTTTAATATTCATTTGCGACCCTATAAAGAATATATATTCGGGATCCTTATAGATAGGGAAGTCGATTTAGCCATGTCCGTCTGTCCGTGTGTTTGTTGAAATAGGAGCTTTCGTAGCTCCTATAAGTCACATAGGGCTATATGTGGTATCAAACTTTTATAAATACTTTACTTACAAAACAAATTAATAAAATATTTTTAATAGCTTAAACATTTAAACTTTGTGAAACTAGTAACTTAAACTATTATACAAATTTGAATATGTAAATTAATTATTAACTATTTAAAATGGCATAAATTAAGGTAGATAATAGTCATTTAATGTTTTTAAAGTAAAGCAAAATAAATTAAGTTATAAATTTATTAATGTATTTTATTCTGGCTTAAAGTTCTTATATTTTTAAAAGT
>NDXZ01006059.1:789-18501 GCA_003055125.1 Paykullia maculata | reverse complement strand
GTGTCTTTGTTACCACCATTCGCGTAAGATGTTTTATTGAAAATAAAAATAAAAAATTCTACAAATTTTTTAACTTTCATATTTCAGTTTTTTAACAAGAATCTTTAAAAACAATGGAGTTTTAAAACCAACTTAAATTGATCACCCCTATCGTGAATAAAATGTGAAATTTTGTTCCCATTAAATTTTGTTCCCAAATGTGAAATTTTGTTTCCCAGACAAAACAAAGTGAACAAACTAATACAAAAAGGGAATAAAGGGGAAAACAAATTTGGGAGAAAATTTATTCACGATAGGAGTGAATATTTTACAAGATTTTTGTTTTTTAAGTTAAAGCTTTTGGTTTGACTGCTATAAGAAGTCCTAAAAAAATTGAGTCGCTTTTAAGACTTTAAAATTAACACATTCCAATCAAAGTGCCTTCAAATTCCATATTTGTCATTCCGATTATGCAAAATAGATTTCTGCTCCATTAGTTTTGTTGTGCAAATCAAAAAATACAAAATAAGCTAAAGGGTCGATTATGGATGATGGTAAGCGAAGTTCAGGGTGGGGTTACTCTGTAATTCGATTCGAAAGAAAACATTTTCGAATTTACATGTTTAAGGCTTACAAATTCGAACAAATTTCTAATCGAATCGAATTACAGAGTAACCCCCCAGTTGCGTTGCCAGCTGGCAGCAACAATTTCGCAGTTGCCATCATTATTAAACTTGACAAGTAAAGTTAACAGCTGCTTTTTGCCATTTGCCTTCTGTAATAACATTTTTGGCAACTGACAACGCAGCTAAGGCTCGCTGCCATCCACAATCGACCCTTTCGTTTATTTTGTATTTTTTGTTTGCACAACAAAACTAATAGAGCAGAAATTCATTTGCAACAAATGGTATTCATCAATTTTATTTAAGAACTTTAGTAGTTGGCTCATTACGAAAATAATGTTCGGTTTAAGTTTTCTAAAGGAAATTTTTTGTAAAAAAAATGCTATTTTTAAAGGAATTTAAAGCTGAATTTACTCATTGTGTCTGAACAAAAATTTTGTACGAACAAATTTTTTTTATATTCAGTTTGACGTCTCCTTTTTGAAAATCAATATAAAACAAAATTTTTGTTCAGACACAATGAGTGAATTCAGCTTAACGCTGTAATATTTGCTGATTTTTATAAATCTTTTCAATTTGTATATCTAAACCTCTTTGAGCTCAAATTCATTTTTAGTTTAACGCAATTTATTTTGTAGTTTCTTTAAATAAACATTTCACTTAAAATTAATAATACAAAGTAAGTCTTGAGTATAAAAAAAATCTCTTTCAATTAAATTTATATTAATAAAAATAAAATAAATATTTGAGATTATACTTTAATACAAAACGATATACAATAGTGGTGGTGGGGGGTCCATACTGCATTCGGGTCTTGTTACTCGATACATTTCCCATATATTTTGTTGGTAAATTTGCAGTTCATTAATTTAACTACAACAAAATGTATGAATGATTTACAAAGAAACCAGGGGGATTAATGTAATTCGATTCGATTAGAAATTTGTTCGAATTTGTATGCCTTAAACATGTAAATTCGAAAATGTTTTCTTTCGAATCGAATTACAGAGTAACCCCCCACAGCACCGAATGCATTTTAAATAAACTCCACCAATAAATATCAAAAATAAATACACACATGCGCAAAAATTTGTTTTTTAATAATAATTAATTTTGTTTATAGTTTTACGAGTTTAAAATTAAATAATTATTTTTAAGAAATTCGTGGTTATAAAATTTTCAATTTTTTTCTTTCTTTCTTTTGTCTAGAATAAATAACATTTATTTTGATTTTTAATACTTAAAACATTTTTGTTTTTTTTTCTTTTCTTTTCTTTTAGGAATAGTAAACATATCAATACATACATATGTATGTATGTAAATAATACATACATATGTATATATGAATGAATGTGTACGAGTATAATTTAGTTTTTGGCTAAAAAAAAAAATTTTAGTTAAATAAATAAAATAAAATAAAAACACTTGTATAAATAATGATATTTGGTTGCTTGTTTTTTGGTTTGTTTAAAAATACTTTATTTCTCTTTTAAATGGAAATAAAAATTTCAATTTATTATTAAAGAAAGTTAAGTTTAAAGAGATTAAAATATTTTACTTTTACACAAAAGTATGTGAAGGATAAACTCAAAAAGTTGACATATGTATAATCAGTCTCATAAAATTGGACGAGTAATGAAAAAAAATGTATATAATTTCGAAAAAAAAAAATTAGTTAAATTGTGATGGTCCTTTGAAGCAAAAAAATTGTTTTTTTTTCTTAAATGAAATTCTCTCTTTAAACTTAAATTGTAGTTTTTTTTTTTTTGTTTCCTTTAAAATAAAATTAGTTTTTTTTCTTATAAAAGCAATCCCTATTTGTATAAAGAAAAAATGTACTTAAAATTAGGTTTGGAAAAGAAAAACAAAAATCCTATAAAATATTTTTGGTAAATTTTTGTTTTTTTTTTTTTTGGAATTAAAAACGGAATGTTTGTGTTATGTTTTGGCTTAAACATAGAGATCCTTTTTTTGTAAATGCTGTTAATTAGTAAGAAAATAAAATTCTTTAAATAAATTAACTTAAGAACTGTAAATTAAAATAAATTAAATGTAAAGTCATATTAAAGGTTTTTAAAAACAATTAAACTTAAATTCTAAACGGAAAAAATAAAAGAAAGGAAATAAATTTGTATTATTAAAAGCAAAAATTGTGTATAATTTAATAATAGTTTTTGGTTGTTGAAAAGAAACAATTTGCTTTGTAGATGCAGCAATAATTTAAGTATTTTTATAAGCAAATGGCATTGTATTCATTAAACGTTCTTTAAGCAACGAATTCGAAATAAGTTGTAAGCTAAGCTTCATTTTCCATTCATCGTCCAACATGTTCATAGTGGCCGTAGCCGCCGCTGCCGCTGCTGCTTTAGCAGGTGTCAAAGGTTCCGATTTAATGAACGCATCGTTGGCGTTATTATTTGCAGCAGTGGCAATTTTGCCACTTTCATTCAACATCGTTATTGAGGATGTTTGATTTGCGGCTACATTTTCAGTATCTTCTTCATTGGATGTCATGACATGATTGTCGTTTTTGGTTGCAGCAGATTGTTGTAAATTATTATGAGCGGCTGCTGCTTGAGCAGCTGCAGCAGCTGCTTCCAATAAAATTTTAGCATCTTTTTCCTCAACGTGAGCAGCTGCTGCCGAAATGGCGGTTATAGCTCCAGTCAAGCCATATGTGGGCATTGGCATTATGTGTGTGACTGGTATGGGAGAGGCACCATCAGTACCTCCTCCTCCATTGCAATCACTGCCACTATCACCACTGGTCATATGCGAAGGACTGGTAGAGCCCATTTGAAGATGATGGTGGAGATTCTGGCTCTGATTGTGATGCTGCTGCTGCTGATGCAGATGCAAATGATTGTGCATTTGTGGCGGCTCATGTTCATAGTTCTCTTTACGCATGGTAAGATTTTCGGGTAAACCATTATCACAGTTACCTAAATTAATTTGATTGAAAGACAAATTCTCCGCCTTTACACCATCAGGCTCATCTTTGAGTTGAACGGACGGATTCTGGCGATTCGAATTGCCCGAGGTCTGTTGGGCGATGGCGGGTGGTACGCCATGTTTAGAGGTTAAATGACGCACCATATGATATTTGCGGCGAAAACGTGAAGGGCACAGATTACAGCTAAAACGTGGCGGTATACCAATGCATTCATCTCGCATGTGGCGTTGTAAATGGCGTTTACGCAAATACGATTTGCCACACACAGCACAAGGAAAACGTTCATTTGGATTTAATAGTTGACCACCAGCACCATCTTTAGCAGCAGTAAATGCAACACCACCATCCACCAGCATGGAATTATGATATTTATTATATTCCCTTTTAATATCCAAATAATTGCCAGCGGTACCACAACCACCACCACCACCACCTTCTATCAGGGTTTGAGAGAAGTTATAGGAAATATCTTTTTGTTTTTCATATTAAATTTACAAATGTAATTAATTAGTATTTGTTTTTTGTTTTTTTGTTAGAAAATAAATGATGTTGTTTTAGGGGGTTGTGAAGGGGATAAACATATAAAATGATTTAATTCAGATTATTTACAAATGTTGTTAGCAATTTTGGTAATTTTGTGATGATTTTGAGTTGATTACAAATGGTTTTAATGATTTTGCCCGTACACGTACACACGTTTCAATATACATCATGATTTGTTATTTGAATATTGATGATGGGGAGTGTTTGATTGGTTATTTTGTAGGGTTGATTTCGATACAAATGAAAAGAAACAAAAAGAAAAAAATAAAAAGAAAAATAAATTATAATATTCCATTAACAAATATGTATAATGATTTTGCTTTTGCAAACAAAACAAAACAGCAAATAATTGTGATTTCTTGTTTTCTTATATAAATATAAATAAAGAAATAAAACAAAAACACTTAAATTTAAACTTATTTTCTACTAGAAAAGAATATTTTTTACTCTACTTTTATATTTGGCATTTGAAATTGGGGCGGGGGGGAAAAAACCAAAACTACCAATAATGTATGTATGTAAGTTTACTACTTAAGGTTTTTAAAAAATATGACAATTTTGATTTGATTTAAAAAAGCTGTAGTAAAAACAAAATAAGTTGATCAGATATTTTTTTCTAAATTATTAACAATAGCAACATGTTGCCTTAAAACGCAAGTTGATGCTAAACATTTTTAGTGAATGTTGACTAAACATTCGGCTGGCATCAATTTTAAATACCCTCCTCCACCAGCAGCATAATCAAGCGGACGGTATTACAGATGGCAACCAGTTGGCTGTCAATTTATTTGGCACGTATTGATTATCCCCCATATTCATAAACAATTTTTAAGTTTACTGAAGGTTTATTGAACGGTTTTTGTATGAAAATTTCGTTCAATAAACTTTCAATAAACTTAAAAATTGTTTATGAATATGGGGGTATATGTATAAGCAATAGTGAATTTGTTAGTTTTCGGTTTGTTTGCAATCTACAAACTCCATTAGTTAAAGTTAACAACAACAAAACATATTTGTTATATATTATTACATGGAAAATATGAAATAATTAATTTTGAAAGATATAAATGTTATACCTACGTAGACTTACAACTTGTTGCTACATTTAACGTTGCATTATTTATAAAGACATGTTGCGAAGAAATGTTACAATCTCACCCCTATCGTGAATATTTTTTCACTCGAAATATTTCCCTTTTCCCTTAAGTCGCAATCGCAAATTATTACGTGAAAAAACTCGCATGTTCGAAAAAAAATATGGCATCGCAGATTTTTATTCCCGTGTGTTTTCTGCCTTAAATTATGTGACTTTTTTCACAAACATTTTGATTGGAAATAAAGAAAAGAAGCACAATGTAAATTTTATTTGATTTTTAAGAGGAGTAGAAATGCCACGAAGGTACAGCTGGCTACATTGGTACAAATAATGTGTGGAAATCCTGAAATTGCCAAAGGGTTTCATAAAGAAATTAGGGAAACTGTGACTGACTTCTGGACAAATGTAGAAACCCAGTTAAATAGTTAAGGTCCGCCTTCAAAATCATTGGCTGAATTAAAAAAATGGGAATCCTTTTTGAATTTTAACATGTTCATAATAATATTCAATTACTGTTCTGGGGGCAAATTACGGCATTCGATATCGAATGAAATTTTGTTCGATCGAACGAGTTTTCTTTACATTTGGTATAGGAGTTCCAGTTAGAATTTTTTATTTTCGATCGATATTGAATGCCGTAATTTGGCCCCTGGTATATTATTAGATTTGAGTTGAACAGAAGCTCTATGTAAAAAAAACAAGTCCATTCAGAACAAGCAAAATCAAAGAAAATCTGGCGGCGGCCCAAACAAAGAACACAAATTTTCTACGACAAAAGAGGCAATTTATAGTTTGCTATCGCCAAACGAGTGTTGAAGGCGTAAAAGAAGTTCAAGTGTTTGAGAATTGAGATATTGCTTTGGACGACGATAAAGCAGACTTGGATTTGATGGATTTCTCAAATTTCGTGGTTTTATTTTCTCCCATTAGTTTTTGTTTTCTTCTAATAACATTTTCGGATTAAAATACTTTGCGTTTCATTGAATAATAACACTTTATTTATAAAATTTTAAAAATAAGCGTCAAAAACAAAATCACATCAATTCACAATAGAATGTTCGAACCCCACAGATGTTTATTTTATTCCCTTAACAATTGGCGATGCCAAATTATTGTTCATGGGAATAAAAAAAATATTCCCCAGAATTTATTCCCTTGGTATTCGTGATAGGGGTGAGATATGTTTACGACAACATATTAATATTATTATCAGGGTTTAAAAAACTGCAGTAAACATGTATGGAAAAGCAACTGTTTGCTTTGCTTTTCCATACATGTTGACTGCAGCTTTTTAAACCCTGATTATTATTATTATTATTGAGAAACACGCAATTCTTTATAATAATATCCATGTGCATTTGAATTATAAGAAACTTTTGTAATAAATTAAAATGATATGCCGCAATAAGTATGCAAAGCAACATGTTGCACATAGTTATAGAACATGTTGTAAAACAAAATCGAAAAAAAGAATTTTTTTAAAAGCAAATGTTTTTAACTACAGCTTAATTCTAAACATAAAATCAGAGAAATTATCAGGTATTTTTTTTTAAACATTACGAATAAATACTTTACAATAAATTACAAATGTTTCAAACAAATTAAATACTTTCAACTTTAATAAAAAAAATTAAATACAATTTTTCTAAATAATATTAAAATAATCACAATAATAAATATAATTTGCACAAGTTTGCATTAATTTAGCTAATAAAGAAACTACAGTGGATTTTTTAAATAAATTTTCTTTTACTTGGTAAATACAATAATTATGTAGGTATGTCTCTATGTACTATATTATAAGAAAGGAACAACAACACAACATTTATATTTGTTTTTTTTTTCTTTTAGTTCTTTTAAGGATAATTTTACATATGTATGTACGTATGGAAATTTTCTTTATTATTTAATATAAATACACATAAATTCATATAATTTTATTTAAAAAAATGTATTATTTTCTTTTTTTTTTTGCCTTCTAATCATATTCAATATTATGCATACGTTTTGCATGTTTGCGTAACGTAGTTAAATAATAGAAACGTATCGAACACAAGGAACATATATGTTGAGGATCTTTGTGACATTCGACACGTTGGTGGCGTAGGAGACTATTATAAGTTTGATATGATTTGTGGGGACATTTATCACAAACAAATTTTGAATTCTTTTTATTATCCCGCATTGTTAGTAACGGTATGGTGGGGTAATTAAGTTTTGACGACCTGTTGTTTAAACGTCGCGATTTTCTACTACTACTGGGATGAGTTTCATGCAATGTCGTCGTAAATAGTGATGATGATAATGTTGTTGATGATGATGATAATAATAATGTTGATGATCCTACAACTAATGTTGATGGTGGCGACAATACTGTTGCGGCCTCCAATAATGTTGGTATAGAAGACGATGTTAATGATGTTGTTGATGACAATTCTTTTAAAGTTGTGGGCAGCATTAGTTTATGTTCGTTTTTGACAAAAATCACAGCTCCTCCTCCTATATTAGTGTATGAAAAAATTATAGGACATTTTTACATATAAAAGTAGTCGCAAACGGGAAAATACAAAATATACAAAAAAAAAGAGAAGAGCGAACAATTGAAAGAGATCAATAAATACTTGTATTGGAAATTCGATAACAATATTTTTAGGTTATGTTTACTAAAATATTTCTTTTAACCTCTAAAACTGTTACTAAAACAAAACGAACGTAATATTAAAATTAAAATTAAAAACTAAAACTGCAACTATCACTAGGAAATGACAACATATTTTGTTTTGTTAATAGTGAATTTAAGTTTTTTTTTTAAATTTATTTCAAAGAAAATTTCTCTTTTAAAGTACAAACATTAAATATTTTGAATATTAATGTTTTTATTTTTTAATTATTTTTTTTTTCTTTTATTTTTTTACACATGTTACAGTAACTTCCATTTATAATAACAAATATTATACAGTTAATGTTAAAAATTTTTTTATATGTATCGTGTCTTAACCGCGGAAATAGCTTGAGCGACAGAAATTAAATTTTACAGGAGAAATTTTTTTTATATTATATCTTGTTTAAATCAAGTTAAAGAAACCAAATTTTGAATAAACATTTTGTTATAAATTCGTAACGGTACATTGTATGACAACGCAATTTTAAGAGATGATGCGAGTGATGTCAATGAACAAATTTATAGAAAAAAACGTTTTTTTAAAATTGTGTCGCTCAAGCTATTTCCGCGGTTAAGGCACGGTATGTAGGTATGTTTATGTACATATTAAAAAAAAAATAACAAACAATTTACAGAAGAAAAAAACATATTTTTAAATTATTTAGCCTAGAGCAAATGCATTTCAAGGATATAAGAAAAAAAAATAACGCTCTAAATTCTCATATTATTTGGCACAAATGTACATTAAGGAATGATTTGAAAACAGTAAAATCCCTATTGAAATATTTTTTATCGTTTTTATTAAAAAAAAAAAATTTTTTTTTGCAAATCAATTTTAAACGTAAATCAATGAAAAGAAAATTAATTCAATTTCGTTAAGCCTTAATGTTTATTAAAACATTTAGACGTGAAATGTCGCCTACACATATACATTTTTTCCATTTATCAAAAAAAAAATAATAAAAAAAATAATTGGCATTTCAGAGAATACTTTACAAAAATTCAAATTCATAAAAATTTTAACCTCTTGTTTCTTTAGAAAAAAAATATAGACCAACACTTTATAAGCAACATACATATATTGCAAAGCATAACAAATGTTGCTCATTATTTAAGCAAATGCCATAATTATGAAAAATTAATTTAAATTTTATTGTTTATGTGACACTCTAACATGAGTCGCTAAAATGCAACGATAATAATATTTGGCATCACATATGGAACATATAAATGTGGGTTCTTTTTGGCATTCAACACGTACATGGCGAGCAAGATTACTGCGCGTCGTATATGCTTTCGGACAGTTGGGACAGCTAAAGGCTGTTTTAATCTGACTAGGTCTTATGCGTTTGCGTCGAAGCATGCCAGAACTGCTGTCATCACGTACCACTTTAGTTAGGGTAGCATCATATGTTATTAAAGGTTTTAACAGTGACAAGTCATCTGCAGATGCTGTAATATTTACAATGAAAAAAAAAAGCTTGAAAAAATTCTATTTTACAAAACACACAAAAAGAAAATCAAAATGAAAGTGAAAAAGAGGAAAAACTAAAAAGAGCTGTCAAAAAATAAACAAAACAAAAATGAAGAAGAATTACAAAAATTTGACAAACATTTTAGTCTAGAGAGTAATCAAAATTGTTTACACAAGCGAGTGTAGGAAAATGGAGCGCTATTTTTTGTTTCTTTTCAAAATCTAAAAATTTTGGTTTGAAAATAAAAATAATTTTTTAAATTTATAAATAATTTTTGTTTTCTTTCTTTTTTGTTTAGCACCTGTTTTTTAAGTCTTATTTTTTTTTCTTTGAGAAAATTTTTTAAAAACTAAAAATTACAATTTACAAGTTGAAAAACACACTCACACACACATCATTTGAATGTTGCAGCAACATTTAATTTACATTTTCTTGTTGTGAATGCCATGTTTCTGACGCATGTGCAGTTTTAAATCATATTTCCAGGAACAAGAAAAAGAACAAAACTCACATTGAAATATAGTGGTATTCAGTTTCTTTGGCATTGCTATCAGTGATAGGGAAGACGAGGATGATATTGATAAAGCTGAAGATGTTTTTGCTAAAGAACTAACGACGCCTGTAGCAACATTGTTGCTAAGACTTTTTAAACTTGTTGAGGAAGAAGGTATCACCACGGCTGAACTAGTTTTATTGGAGGATAATTTTGTGATTAGTGAATTTGCCGTTGACGAAGAACCGCCAGCGGTTTTCGTTGTGTTAGAAGAAGAAGCCACATGTGGCAAAAGCATAGTCGAACCCAAAAGATTGGCCAACTGAAATGAGGCAGCTGCTGCTGCAGCGGCCGACATTTGACAATCATTACAGCTGTCACTGTGGCAACAACTGGAAGTTGTGCATTTAGTGTGTTGTATATGATGATGAGAAGTGTGTGTTGCATTATTGGAAATATTGCCACCGGCCATAGTATTAACATTTGGAGTACTACTAACACAATTATCTGCAGATATGCCGCTGTTAGTGGCAGCATCTGTCCTTAGCGGTGACAATTGCGTTTGGTTAGTTAGTTTGGAGCAACATTTATAGATTTTATGTATCGTCAGCTCATTGTCATACAAGTCAGAAGCTGGTGTGGTGGCCAATAAATTGGTTATGTTTGAACAATCTAAACTATTGCGACTAGTAGAGCGAGGTGTTAAGGAAGCCGACGAGGAGGAAGGTGTTGCTGCAACATTTAATGATGATGGTGTCATTAAATTGATTAAGGGTGCTTTGGCATTGTTGTTATTATAACTAGCATTGCCACTGACACTAATTGTACTACAATTATGAATAATGTTGTTGTTGTTATTATTATTATTGTTGATGCTGCTGCTGCTACCGCTGCTGCTGCTGCTGCTAGTAGTAGTAGTAGTAGAATTCAAAGGATTATTGGTATTACAATTATTATTCATGTTACTATTGCTAGTGTTGCTGGTGTTACTACTTTGATGTTGTTGCTGCTGCTGTTGCTGTTGTTGTTGCTGCTGCTGGGAAGTGGCTGCAGCTATAACAGCGGCTGCTGCTGAGGCTATATTATATAAGGTCCGTAAATCTGCAAAAATAAGCCATGATGGGTGGATGTGCTAATTTTTTTGAGTTCGTTTTGTTTTAAGGTTGTTTTTTGGTTTTTTGGTTTTTGTTTTTCTTAAATAATCAAACACATATGTATAAAAAGAAAACCATATACAGAATTGAATTCAAGAACTTGTAGTCGAAATCGTAAGAATAATAATGCGAAAAAATAAGTGAAACAAATTTAAAAAAAAAAACAATGTGTTTTTCTCTTTTTAGTGTAAAAGTGTGAAGACAACAAAACAAATTTTCGTGTTTCAGCCTTAAATAATACTTGAGGAAAAGCTTTAAGGTATATGTAGAAAAATTTAGCCTTAAATCTATGTATGTATGTATGTAAATGAGTATTTTAATATAAAATATATAGACCGATTTTCAAGCCGCCATAACCTACACTCGCAAATTAATTTAAGAAAATTCAAATACCCACAATAAAATAAATAAAATTTACGTAGAAATTAGGATTTTTTTTTGTTGTAAAAAGAAGGGTTAATATTAATAATAAAAATAAGTATTATTTACCACATAATGTTGTTTTTTTTTCAAACAAAAAGCTTTGGAAAACTTAATTAAATTTTTATAATAAAAAAAACTACGACAAATTTGGAAAGAAAAAACAAATCCTTGAAAGTAAAACACAGACATGCAGTAATACAAAATTACAACAAGAAAGAGACAAAAAAAAAAAATACAAAAGAAATCCTGTTGAAACTCCTGCCACAAACACATTAAAACAAACACTTGTTTAGGTTTTTAATTTATTATTAAGATATTGTTCTTTTAATAAAAAAAAAATCGTATTAAATTAGAAAAATTCTTAACACAAAAAAGATTACACAAATTTTGTTAGTTTTGCTTAAAAATATTTATAAAAAAAAAATACTCTTTCTTCATTCGACAGTTTTTCTTTTTATCTAAATGCACTTTTGTTGAAAAACAAGGCTTAAAAACATAGAAAATATATATGAATTAAGCACTTCTAATAACTCAAAAATAATTATATATATTTATGTAGCCATAACGAAAAGTTATAAAAAAAAATATGTATAAAAGAATAATGTTTAGAAAAATGTTTCTATATAAAAAAATAAATCTTTGGTTAATTTGATTAGTTTTGTTTCAATTTTTTTCTTTTTTTTTACTTTTTCATAGTGTTAATTTTGTTAGCACCTTGTTTTTTTTTATTTTATTATTTAAATTATATTTAATAAAAATTTAATTTCCATTTAATTCATTTACAAAAAAAAAATTGCACTTTTCTTTATTGTATGGTATTTACCTTCTTAACTTAACAGAAAATTTTGCAATAATGGCAAGTTGTTTGTTTTCTTAGAAATTTTTGGCACTAAGAGAAGAATTAAGAATAGCAAATAATAAACTATTTTTGGGACTGACTTGGGGACCCAAAAGTAATCAACACATGCAATTTCTGCTAAAACAGCTAAAAATATGTAATAAAGTTTTACAACTAATTGCTTGAAATGCGTTTTGTCCACGAACGGAGGGGATCATCACACTTTTTCTGTATTCCCGGATGAATTTATAATTTAAAAAAAAAACGATTAATATTGTAAAGTAAAAACGTAAATAAAATTATTTAATCCTTGCGGCACCACTCTATAACTTGGTTAACCCTCGCACATATACATGGGTCTGGATCTGGCCAGACTAGAATATTGTTAGCTTTTACTTTGTAAAACAAAACCGATGAAAATACGAATAAAATCATAGTTATAAGGACATTTTGGTGTACACATCACATTCGTAGCACATGGGTCTGGCTGGACCCACATAAATTTTAAATTAAAAAAATCGCAGAAAAACTGATTTTTTTTTTTTTTCGTTCAAATGCTTAAGTCCAGTCTATCAACAACATTCAAAAATATACTAAACTTGTTTTAGCTATTCAGAAGTTTAGTACAAATATTAGCGTGTTATTTTATAAACACTATATGCAACATAAAGAAAATAGGGTGTTACAAACAACAAAACGCAATTTTTATTTTTATTTGATTTTCTAGGCAATTTTGTTATAGTCATAATTATTCAAGTAGACCATAAAACACATGCTAAAAAGCTAAATTAGGTAAAATATAGCTCTTATAATATAAATAGATCAAAAAAATTTAATATTTTTTTTCATAAACACATAAAAATATAAAGTGGGTCTGGCCAGATCCATATGTTACGAATGTGACAATCGAAACATGTGTATGATGAAGGGTTAAACAAAAAAAAAAAACATTTTAAAATTGTATGCTTGAATCTTAGATATTCGTATCGCATTAAAGAGTAACTCTTCCCCGGTACTCTGTTAACATTTTATGCGAACTGCCGTTAACCTCAAAAAAAATAATAATTCTGAAGTACATAAATGTTTATAATCACATGTCGCCCAAGTGTTTAAAATGTAACGGGCAATATTCACAAAAAAAAAACATTTTTTTCGAAGTGCTAACCAGTCAGCGGAACCTTTATTTTTCAGAAATGTTCTTTTTATCGAAAACAATAAATAAAAGCAAGCAAGAAAAAAAAGGAATTGTTTTATTATTGCACAAAACATGCCTCGGGTGACTGGACCCAAATTGGTGATCCACCAGAATCAATCTGGTACCACGGGAATCAGTGAGCCCCCAGGACTTGTCCTGGACTGGTAAATTGATTGAGGTCCCTTCGGGGTCCACGTAGTGGCTGTGGTTTGATACCTGGGTTTTGCATTTATGTTTGTTAATGTTTATGTTGGACTAGCAGGTGGATATATCAATTTGTCTGATATTCGTCTTCGGACTTATTTCGGACAGTTAAAATACATCTATTTGATTGTTACTAATAACACATGCTGCGCAAAGAAGGACGGAGTCCTGGCTGATGCTTGGGCTAGTGACAGACTTCGGTCAGCCGGACCTTATCAGATTCTACCTAGTAATAGGGAAGCTGGATAGCGCGAGCTCTTGAGCAAGGTGCCTTCTCTATTATCCAGAATCTTAATGGGGTGAATAAGTTGCTACCTGTGTGTTCCTTGCAAGTATACACAGGGGCGATGGTTAACGCATACAATTTAACTCGTGGTTTAGACCACTGTCTGGTGATTGTCACTAGGTGACGGTTCAGACATAAATCTATTACACGTATACAAAAAACATGCCAGACTGTTTTCTTTTGCCTTGATTAGCAATATTGTTATAACAATCAGCTATTTAAAAAATATAAAATTGTTGATTCGAATGAAAAAGAAACAAAGTAAATGTGTAACAGGCAAATTGTTATATTATATGAATAGTTAAACAGCTGATCAATAAGTTTTATTTTTATTGATTAATCAAAGGAAAAAAAAACAAATTAAATAAAACGTTTGATCATTTGTTTAAACTGCATAATTTGCAGGTTCTCTTTTCTGTGTAATGGGGAACCACACCATAAGACAAACTTTTCTAAGTATGTCTGCACATATGTAGACGCCATCAACCTTGATTTAGAAGAGGCTTAATTATATTACGTAAGAAGTATTTTGATGTATCAATTGTTTGCAAGTAATTTACTCATTTTTTTTTATTTAAAAAAATAAAAATTATATTCATCAACCCTATTCTACATTACAATTCGAATTGAAATTTCCCCCGTTTGGCAACATTGATATTCTGCGTTCCGTTTCGTTGCAAATTTTTAAAATTGTGTGTAATCTGCATTACAAGCGTAGGTGCGTGCGTTTTTGTAAGTTGTTTATTTAGTAACGGAGCATCTTTCGATTTAGATTCAGGAAGTGTTTTATTCCAAACAATAAAAGCATAAAATGCAATAGAAGGTTTAACTAATAATCCTAAATATTTTTTTATTTGTTTTTTTTTTCCTTCTTTTTGTCACAAATACCTCTTACTTATATTCAGTTTCTGTTTTTGTCTTTCCGCACTTAAATTAAGGTTCCCATAATATTTCATTTTTATTTGTTTTTATTATTTAACAATTTTGTTGCAAGAAATTTAACTTTTTCTTAAAATGTTTATATTTTCTGTTTCTATTTTTACACGTTGCAAAGCGAAACAGCTGCTTTTGAAATACTCTTACATACATGAATAGCAAATACCGAAAGAAAGTTGAATCGAAATTGCTGAGAACAGCTGATTTAGAAAATGCAAAAGATGCGCAAAAATTTGTTTTTCATTTGTAAAAGTAGAAAGACGAAAAACGATATATTTTTTCGAATGTAACTAAAAAACATACCACATGATTTCACATTCGCATAAGTGTCAAAACATAAATCTGTCCATGAAAACATTTTTAAATACATATGTATGTATGTTTAAGAGATAACAATGCGCATAATACTTTTAGATCATAAAATCAATTGTAAAAAACAATTTGCCATTATTCTTAATTATAACAAAAAAATAAATAAATAAATAAAAAAGAGATAAAAAAAATAAAATTTAAAAACTACTACTCCCTTTTTCACTTCTTTCAACACATTTTTTTTTTCAACAACAAAACCTAATAACCAACTCATGTTAATGGACATTTGTTTCGTTCATTTCCAACTACTTTAAAAAAAACAAACTCTTGCAGAAGAGAGGCACTCGTTAAACCGTTAAACGGAAAATACATATGTAATAGTAAATACGAAATCACTAGATGTCGTGTGGTGGGTGTTGTGGTTTAACAGTTAAATGCTACTTTTTCATCCAGCATGACATCGGGAGTTGCATTAGAACTGCTACTGCTATTGCTGCTGCTGTTTACCACAGTAAATTGTTGCTGAAAATGCTGTAGAGCCTGTTGATGATAAAATGAGGTGTGCGGCATGCTGGTGGCCTGTCTAGTCGATGTCGTTGTTGTTAGGGATGGTGCTGTATCATCTCTAGTGTCCTCGTCATGAATATCTTTCACATCCAAACGTTCATTATCAATGTGATCAGCACTTTTATTATTAACAACAACAACACCACCACCACCATCATCTTCATCGTAATCATCGTCATCTTCATCGTCTAGATCCACAATTTCAAGACTTGTATCTCTAGTGGGGGGACTGTGTGACTTGTGGGGTGTTGAGGTGGCTGTGGGCGCTTTTATTGCCGATTTCAAATTTAAGGCCGCTATAGTGGCAGCCGCCACACAGGCTGCAGCCGAATTAAGACTATTCTGTTGTTGCTGGAGTTGTTGTTGAAAAACATTGCCTGCATTTGTGGCGGTGTTGTGCTCATTATCATTGTTGACACTATTCGAGTTTTGCATCGAACTATTGCGGCGCCTGAACAAAGAACGTAAAGCAATCTCTGGATGCTTCTTGCGTACATGTTGACGCAAATGATCAGCCCTTTTGGTGCGATGACCACACACAGAACACACCATTGACTTGCCTTTACCACATTCCTGACGCAAATGACGTCGCAATGTGCCATGACGTCTATATGTGCGAAAGCATTGAGGACACGTATAGCTCTCTTCACTGCCCAAAAAGTTCTCATAGTTGCCTGTCATGTGCGGCGGTGGAGGTGGCAACGGTGGCAAATGTTGCTGTAGCTGTTGCGTCATGAATTTTTGTGTTTTCATAGCCAACGATGAGCTTGTGCCGGGCGATGTCACAGAGGACGAGGAGGAAGTTGATGTGTTCTTTAAATGATGAGAATGTTCTTGTTGTGGAGAAGGATGATGATGATGATGTTGTTGATGGTGCTGTTGCTGTAATTGCTGTTGTTGGAGGTGCAGATGATAATGTTGTTGTAGTTTTTCTTGTTGATGGTAGTTATGTTGGGAGGAGGAGGTATTGGTGGTGGAAGACACAAAGCCTGAAATTTGGTTTTTAGGGGTTTGTAAAGTTTCTGTTTGCTTTCTATTTTTGTTTTTATTGATTTTTTTAATTTAAAAAAAATGTTTTTTAATTCTTTTTCGTAAAATTTTTTTTTTTAACTTGATTAAAATAAAAAAAGCACTTGTTAAAAATAAATTATATTTGGTTAAATTAATTATGAAAATTATAGTAATTATGGTTGAATTAAAAAGAAAAACAACACTTAAAAATAAATATTTTTTAAATATTTATGTATTAAAAAAAAATATATTTTATAGAAAATAATTAGTGTGGTTGGTTGGTTGTTTGAGGGGGGGTGAGGAAATATTAAAAAAAAAAAGACAAAAACGCATGCCAATCATTAATTTGATTATGTATTTAGGTAGTGTTAGAAGAAAAATGTATTTAAATTACTTTACAATACATACATACGTACATATGTATATTAAATGAAACGAAAGAATACGAGCATTTCTTTCGAAATAGAATTCGAATAGTTTGTGGGTTGTGGTTGGTAAGAGCTGTTAATATTTTCCATTTTAATTTTAAGAGTTGTAAGTAGTGGTGAGTTTGGTTAAGAGTTTGTTTTTAGTTTATTTTTAATTTCTTTAAGAAGAGAAATTCTCACTATGAAGGAGCAGAGCAGTTAGCGCGCAATCATCAAATATTTGCAATTTTGTATTAATGTTTTGTAAAATCAAAAAAAATTAACTATGTTTTTGTTGTTAATTTGTATAATTGGTTTTCAGCACTGACAAACATACATATGTAAAATACAAGCCATATTTCTCAAAAATGCACATAATTGTAGAATTTTTTGTAGAATAAAATTTTATATAAAATTACAAATAACACACACATAAAATAAATTTGGTTGTTGGGACATATTATGAGTGTAGAATAAAAAAATTTTGTATAAACTTAATTAATAGACTTTTTCCGCGGAAGTAGATAACTAGAGAAATCATTTTTAACAAAAAAA
>NDXZ01006049.1:0-13510 GCA_003055125.1 Paykullia maculata | reverse complement strand
CCAATTGTTTTATTGCATGGCTCCTTAATTACATTGAATTGTTTGCGAATCAACTAAAGGCTACGGCCATTTGAGTACCAATTCAATGAGGAGAGATTATTACAGAGGCTCTCAAGATTCCCTAACTGTTAAAGGTAATTAATTATGATTTTATTTTCAAATGATTTAATTTGTTTTCACATCATTTTATTTATTTAAATATTTCAATTACAAACTTGTGCAATTTGTTTTATAGTTTGGGTTTTGTTTTATACTTTTTGGTTTATTAAGTTTTGGATTTTTCTATTATTGGGTATTTTGTAGATATGTATGTTGAAATGAATTGATTTATTTTAATTATTATTGTTATTGTTATTGTTCTGCATGCAAGTAATTATGTAGTTGTAATATGAAAAAAATTTCTTTCAATTTAAATATGTAGTCTTTGTGCATAAGTACATAGTTATGTATAATGATGGGCTTGTCTGTTAAAGTAATGACTTTTCTTTTGTTAGAATCGCCGGACGAGTACCCAAGTACAAGTTCCACACCGATTGGACGTCGGGGATCCTATAAACTATCTAAAGGTTGGTTGCGGGAAAACAAATACTTCCTCCTAACATGAATATAAAGAAAAACTTTGGAATGAAATGTTTTTTAACTTTATTCCTTTACATATTTATAATGTTAATTTGTTTCAACTACTTTGGTTTGCAATTCAATTTGTTTCCGCATTAACCTCACTTTACTCCTTCTGTTCGATTTTGCTTAGTTTTTCAATTCTTTTTATTATTATCATATTTATTTTTGTTTCTATTTTATTTGCTTAATTTAAAATCCTTAATTTATTAGGCCGCCAACGCAAAAGAAAAAAAATTAAAGCTGGGTTTGTTTTGCACATTTAAACATTTTTTTGTGGTTATGTTTGCTTAATTAATTACATTTTTACTGATATAAAATTAATAACTTCTTAGCATGCAATTTATAAAATTCTTTACAACAATGCAAATGTTTAAGGTTTAACATACATATGTATGTATGTAGTTACCATACAAGCATAGATTTACTATATACCAACAAACATGTAGGTACATATACACTCGGCAGCATAAATCTGCGTACAAGAACGTAAAATAAAATCATAAGCTATTTTTAGATATAAAAATAAACGGTACTTATTTGAAATTTTTTAAGCAAAACTCTTATATATTCAAAAACATAAATATGTTATAAAATGAATTTTTCAGAATTAACAAAACTTATAAGAATTCACGATGTAAAAAAAGGTAGTTCCATGACTAGGCAAAAGTCTGCGTACATAAAATTATATATAAAATAAAAAAAATATACTAAAAATTTTTAATATTTAAACTAAGCTCTAATAAGACGTCGGATAACCCCGACGAATAAGAACTTCATTAAACCGTTTTGGCATTGACGAAACCAATTTTTCTGTGAATTCAGAACTAATCTTTTTTGATGTTATTACGTGGTTTCGTATTCTCCTTTCCGGTCCGGTGACTGTGGAGGAGTTTTTAATTGATACATTATACAACAACCAAAGCCGTGTGTTGTATGCGGTATGTTTCGGGTCATTATCTTGTTGGAATATGTAAACACTTTCTGTGAGCTTTGATTTTAGAATGTCTAAGTAGACCCTTTGATCCATTACCAATGGAATAAATTCTAAATTACCTACACCTTAGCTTGCCATACAGCTCCATACCATCACTCCTCCACCACCATGTTTAACACCATGGTTTTAAGTTTTTGGGACTCAGCGCTGTACAAGGCCTTCTCCAGACTAGCTGGCGTCCTTTTATGTCAAAAATACAATACTTGCTTTCATTCGTGCGCAGAACTTTTTTCCAGAACTCTGGAGGCTTATTTATGTGTTCCTTAGCGAAAGCAATTCGTTTTTGCCTATTGACAAGTGACACAAGCGGCTTCTGCCGTGCCACACGACTTTTGTAATTGGCCTTTTTTAAAATTCTGCGCACAGTATCAAATTGTGTATTTATGTTTTCATCAATTTTTGACGCTGTTAATCTTGGATTTTTCTTTACTAATTGCACTATAACTCTTATTTCGCGTTCAGTTAATTTCGGTGGGCGACCAGAACGAGGCTTTGATACTAAAATTCTGGTGTTTTTAAAATTGCTTATTACTCTCTGGATAGAGGAGTGAGTCCGTTCAATTACTTGACCGATTTCGCGTAAAGTTTTTTCTTGCTTCCATAAATGCACTATAATTTTGCGGTCAGCAACATTAATTTATTTTCTGTTCGCCATTACTTAAATATTAATGCAATTTGCAACGTTAGTATTAAATTATCATTTAACGACAACAAACCGTTACGAGGTACCGTATATTTTTGTGTAAGCAGACTTTTGCATACGTGCAAAGTTGCCATACCATTGTTTTATGGTTACTACTAATTGCTAAACTATGTCAATGCAAAAAGTAAACACCTTACATAATTTTTAAAAGCTTATCTGTAAATTAAATCAATTTCAAAAAAATACCGTTGCTCCTTAGCACCACACTTAGACCTTTAAATATATGAAATAGTTTGTGCGCAGATTTATGCTGCCGAGTGTATGTTTGTAGGTATGCCCTATATACATAAGAAATAACTAAGTGCAATAAAATGTTTAGGTTTATTAAGGTAAATGGTTCTTTCAAAATATAAATATACATATAAAACAATTAATTTTAATTAAATTTAAGACTTAAAAAGGGAGTTGGGCTTTGTTTCGATTCTTGTTTTTCTTTTCAATATTTTATTTCGATCCAAAAAAAAAGCTTTATTCAGTTACATAAACTTCCAATCCAATTAATATAATAGAGCAAAAATTACCAACTATTATACCCTCATAAAATGTGGGAATTTTTCCAGAACCAAATGTTGAACGAGGTCGAACTCTATCACGTATATCCGTAGCCAAAGGAAGTACTCTAAACTTTCGTGGGCGAAAATCGAATTCGCTTATGAATCTGTGCGGTAAGAGTTTAAGTTTTAATTTTTCTTTAATAATTACATATTGGTTTTTGGTTAATAATTCATTTTTTTCGTTTTGTTTTTGTTTACGTATTTTTATTAAACATTAGTTATTATTAATAGAGTTGTGGTGTTTTTTTATATATTTTTTTAAAATAATACCATAAACTTAACGCCCTTATTCTAATGTCTGTTTGTGGTTTTTGTTATTTTGATGCTGACTGAATTTCAGTATTCAGTATTTAAACAGACATTTAAAAAATAAGAGTTAATCATTTTATATTTTTTTTCATACAAATTTACATTTTTCATTTACAAATTTGTTTATTTATTATTCTCATTAACCAAACATTTTCATCGCAGCATTTAAATTATTCATTTAAATGTTTTGATTTGTAACATGTCTAAAGTTGCCAGATGTGCTATTTTTTTTGTACAAAGCGAGCTCTTAAAAACCAGAGGCTAACAACCATGGTGTATTTATTTATAAGGATTTTTTTTGTTTATCTTCTTTATTTACATGAATTTTGGTATCTGAAATTTGCAACAAAACAAAAGAGAGAAATTTGTTTTAAGGTATTGAGTTTGGCATCTAAAGTAAAAAAACAAAATATAATCAGCTGATTAAGTTAGACTACCTGATAACTATAATCCTAAACGTAGTGCCAGGGCTATCGCCCGGAATTTTAAAAGTCGCACAAAAAATCGTTTTTTGTTTGTTTTTTTTTCAAATAAAAAACTGTTTGACACATTTTCTAACGTAACTTGTATAGTTTTCAGTCCTTTTTTAACAAATTTAAAATTGTATACTAAAAACTTTCGGTATTCATATAAAAAATTCGTTCGCTTAACTTTCTAATAATGGCTTAGAGTTTGTTTACAAACTAATTGCTTTGGTAGAAAATAAATTTACCGCCGTATCTATAACGCATACATCGCACGCAACTATCTGCTCACTAGCAAACCGATTAGGCTAAGCAGAGAGTTGGCAAAGAGTTTACCTATAATGAATTTCTAGCTGCCATTAATAAGAGTTTGATTTGAAGTTAACATGAGTTTAGCAGAATGGATAAAAAAATACATTAAAAATGACACTTATGCTAACTCCATGCTAAATTTTTGTTATAAATACGGCTGTTAATATTTAAAACGTTGTTAGCACGTTTTACTACCAAACATGTATAAGAATTAATGTTAAGTCTGAAGTGGCAGAGCTTGCCCTCCTTCGGCGATATAATAATTGCACTTAAAAACTCTGCAGAAGTAAAATAAAAAATGGTCCGCATTCTTGCTTTCCCCTTTTAAAAGAAGCTGGCAAATTAAAAAAAAATTGCCTGAGTGTAACTTATCCGTTTAAAAAAAAAATTCAAACGTTTTTGTTATGTTGAATATTTACTAAAAGGTTTTTTCTCTCTCTCTCTCTCTCTCTCTTTCTGTGTAAACAAATATTAAATTAAATCTTGTATCAATTAAATTGTTGTCTGTAAATTCTCTATTAGTAACAAAACAAAAGTTATTTAAAGATTCCCGTAAGAATTTTTAATTTTCAACAAAGTTGTTAAATTTTTTAATTAAATGTTTGTACTTTCACCTCATAAAAATCTGGCATTCCTCACTGTACAACCATTTAACTTAGTCCCAATTCAAAAAGCAGAAATTTGAAGGAAGACAGACGAAGTTGGTAGGGGAGGGTTTGAAAAGGTAGAATTTGTGGTTTACAGGTTTAGGCAAGACCAAAAGAGAATTAAAAAAACTGTCTTCCTTTTCATTTCTGCTTTGTAAATTGGGACCATAATCAGTAGCATTTTGCAATAAACAAGATAAACTTGTCGCTACAACAAAACAAAAACAACAAGCATTTTGTGTTGTGTTTCAGGGACTAAAAACTTCATTTTTTTCTGCATCGAAAAAATTCTAAAAAAGTAAACGTTTTTCAAGGTACGGAATATTAAAGTTTGCAACTAAAATTCTCTAACATTAATATTTTTGCAGTAATTTAAAAAATAAATTATTTTTCTCTACTAAACTAATTCAATTTTAAAGTTCCAAATGTCTAAGAAGAGAATAAGAGTATCAAAATTGGTATAAAATTTCATTAATTAACGTCCAAAAACATATTCTTTTAAAACTTTATGTAAAAAGATTTCAAGAGGATTTATTTACTGTCGTTTTTCTTGAATATTATTTTAAGGCCGTTTATTTATGGAATATTTTATTCCATGTCAAATCGAAACATGCGCACTTTACAGTGCAATTAAAAGATTGTGTTTTGTTTTATTGGGACACCCTTTAGGAACAGAATGTTTATACTTATTTTAACATTAAAAAAATACTTAAAAGGAAAAAAATTTCAAAAAATTTTTTAAAAATAGAAAATTTAGCAAAATATATCAAAATTGGATTAAAAGGAAATTAAAATAAATCATGTTGTAAATGATAAAAAGTTTAACGTTAGTTTAGCTTAGAAAACTTTGGCAAACGCCTCCTCCACATCACTTCCCTAATTATAATGTACATGATTTGTACGAGTAGAACCAGACCCCTAATTTGTAATAATTTTATACACTCATGGTTTTATTTTCTCTTTATTATAAATTTTATTTAAATTAAATTTTTTTTTTTTTGTAAATTTCTAAACCAGGCACTTTTCCAAAAAGATCATATTCCTTTTTTTTAATAATATTAATAACATTATTCATTATTTATATTAAGAAATAACATGCAACAACGCAAAATATACTATTCGTTTATGCTTTTGCTGTGACTAAACTAATTTTTAATTATTATTCTTTCTTTAATTTTATATTCTAAATTAAAATCCATTTAAAAATTTAAAAAAAAATAAATTATAAAAATCAATCGATAAACATTAACTACTACTTGATATCATCCTTTGACACCATCACTCTCATCATTATCGTCATGATCATCATTGAATTTATCATCTATCAACATACATACATATCTGTGTATATGTCTGTCTGTCTACGTGTGTTTAACGAATCAATCCAAATATTTGTTGTATGTTTTGTAATTGTCTTGGCTTGATGATAACTTTGATGTTTGCTAGAAACAGATTCTGGTATAGGAAGAGCTACGCCACCACGTAGAGCACCATCGCCTGGTATGGCCACGTTGAGTAGGCATTTGCCCTCTCCATCCGGCCCTGGTTCCTTGCCGCCCGGCTTAATATCAAAACGACGCATTCTAGACGATGGATCAAGCGATATATCATCGACTGGCAATTCCATGATGGATTATTCGGGTTCGTATAGATTATTTCTCTGTTCTCCATTTTGCACAAAAAATTCACATACAAACAAACAAGCACATACACACACTCACATCCACATTTATTCATAATATTTTAATTTGAGTCGATTTAATTCCGTTTACTTCAATTCGATTCACTTTTTTTTTATCATTTTTTAATTCAAGTTTATTTAAGTTATTTTTAATTTATTAAATTAAGTATCTCTTACTATGTTAATGCGCGCCAGTTATTTGCAAATAAAAATAATTCTTATTTGCAAATAAAATACACATATTTAAGTATGTATGTGTAAACGTAGTATTTTATCAAATTTAATATTTTTAGGAAAGAATTTAAGTTTTTTAAGGTTATAAATAAATATCAAAAAATAAGGTTAGTTTTAGAAAGTATCTCCTATAAAGTAGTAGCTAAGCAGTAAATAAATTACTGAAGTTAAAAAATTTAATTAAAGTAGATATGGTAAATAGGCGCTAGCTGATAATAATAATAATAAAAAAAAAAAAACAGTAGCCTTTATGTGCATATATTGATTAAGTGTTTGCCTTTTAGCATAACCTCAAAAAAAAAAGTTAAATCTACTAACCCCAGTTGTAGTGAAATGTTTTATGTATTTTTTCTTATTTATTTTTACATATGATGTTAATGTAATAATTTGTATTGTTTTGTTTATTTTATTAATAATTTTTATGATTTGATTTTAACCAATGTGTCCCTGTTGTTTGAACGAATGTAACGTTGGTTTGCACACAATAAATAAATGCATTTAGTTTGTTTTATTTTATTTAAAGCTTTTTTATTTTTTTAATTTCTTTTTTATTTATAGACACAAAACTTTTTGTTGATAAATTTAGTTTGAAAAAAATCTTTTAATGTTTAAAATGAAATAATATTACTAAAAGAAGAATATTTTGCTTTTTTTTGGATTTATCAGTTATTAAACCTGTTGCAAAAAGTATATTCAAATCTATTCTAATATTATTGTTATTTAGGGCCAAAACTATATAAGCAACCAGCAGCTAAATCGAATAGAGGAATAATTCTGAATGCCGTCGAGTATTGTGTCTTCCCTGGCGCTGTAAATCGTGATGCTAAGCAAAAAGTTCTGGAGAAAATTGCCCGTTCCGAAGCAAAACATTTTCTTATACTCTTTAGAGATGCCGGCTGCCAATTTCGAGCACTATACAGTTACACTCCTGACACCGAGCAGGTGGTTAAATTGTATGGTACTGGACCTAGTCAAGTGGATGAAGTGATGTTTGATAAATTTTTCAAGTAGGTTTTACATACATACATATGTTTGTTTGTAAATTAATGCAATTTTTATTTTGATATTTTTAATGGGCTTCTAAGTTCATTTGATTAAATAAAAGATTCTTCATTTCATATTTAATTAAAAAATTTTTTTTTTCAATTTATTTTTTAAGATATAACTCGGGTGGCAAATGTTTTTCTCAAGTCCATACAAAACATTTAACGGTGACCATTGATGCTTTCACAATACACAATTCCCTATGGCAGGGTAAAAAAGTTAATTTACCAAGTAAAAAAGACATGGCGTTAGTAATCTAATCATCATCTAATCACATTTAACACAAGAAGTCTTACCAGAGTTTAGCCGAGAAAATTTTTAATTAAAATGAAAAAAACAAAAATAGAAAAATTAAATGTAGCCTTAAAATTGCTTAAGAAGTCAACAACTACATGCATACGTAACTACCATTTGAATGCTTAACTAGTAATTGATGTGTATGTCTTCTATGTTCTAGATGTAGGAAACATTGCCAACATTATATTTACATTTATCCCCGCTAATCATCCCTTAATCTCTTTTTTTTTTTTGTTAATACATAATATTTAATATTATAAAACACTCAAGTTTATTTCTCTCCCTCCCCCTCATTCCTCAAATTACTTCTAAATACTTTCTCACCTTTAACTTCTAATCTCCTAATCCTGTTATATAAGAACTGAAATTATTACTATATAATTTATAAAAATATATATACATAACAAGGTATATAACATAAATAAGTAAAACAAAAAAAAAACAAAAAAGTAAACATAATTGAAAGACAACTTAAGTCGTTATTAATGTATATTGCGTAAATTTATCTGAACTTAAAGAAAAAAAAGAAAAACAAAATTGTATAAGTAAAAAAACAAAAACAAAAAAAGAATTAATGAAATAATCCAAAACGAAAGTCAAATCAATACTACTTTAATTATGCTCTATTTACTAATAATTTATGCTGAAAATGCATATAAAATAAATTTAAACAAATATATTATATATATAGACAGACATATATATACAAAAATAAATATTACTTATTAAATAATTAAAAAAGAAAATTAACAAAAAAAAAATAATAACAAAAATTGAAAAGATAACAAAAATATTTTTATTATTAACTAATTTTTCTTAGTTTAGTTTCTAATATTTTTTTTTTACTCTTGAGTTTTGTTTCTCAAAATATTTTGCTTGCTCTTTTTTTATACTAAATAAAATGAAAACAACAACAACAAAAACATAATATAAAACAAAACACAAAAAAAAACAATAATTTTCTTTTACCTTTCTATTTCAACTTAGTTGTTTATTCGTTTGCATCAGTCATTTATAATTATTAAAATAATTATATAAAAAATATGTTTTTCCTTTAATTTATTGTTTACTTGATTTAAAAAACACAACTCCACTCACCGGAATATTTTTAAATCCGACATTGTTTACTTTTTTTTTTATATAACTCGAAAACTATTGTCGTATACTAATATATTTTGGCACACATATTAACGTTACTGCCGCTATTTTAAGCTATAAATAACGGATCTTCATTTATTTTTAATAAACAAAGATTTGTTTTAGGTTAACAAGTATGTCAAAACTGATTAGAATTTCTACAATAAATATTTCAAAAAATAAATATTTCTGTGAGTGCATATTAAAAAAAAAAAATGAAAAAGGAAAAGTTAGGAAATTCCACACATACATATATACACACATACACACATTATGTACTTTATTATTGGAATTAAAAATAAAAAAGAATTTTGTATTTCAAATAAAAATATTAAAGTTTTTGTTTTTTAACATTACAACTTGTAATTTTTTTTAACTAAAATAAAATAATGTAGCTTTCTATTGGCAGTTGTCATGTTGAAATATTTGCATTCATTTTATTTTTTGACAATCTTTATATGTTACTAGCAAACCCCCTGCACACTTCGTAGTGCAAAAAAGAAATAAAAACATCAATTCGAACCTCCTGCAAATATTTTGAAATGTTCACTATAACTCATGAATGGCTATAACTCATGAACCAGTACACATACAGAGACTGTATTGGTTCATGAGTCTCTGTATGTGTATTGGTTCATGAGTTATAGCAGAGATCGTTTATAAATAAAAACCTTGGTATTGACGTCACCTTTCATATGAACTTTGCGGAAACAACACGCATTCCAGAGAACATCAATTACTAACACAATGCAACTTATTTTTATATATATAGATTAGCGTTATTGAGACATATTTTTCTATCATGTTTGTAAAAAGAATTAGTGCAGGCAATTTAACTTGTAGTTTAGTATTATTTCATATACTTTTTAAATATTTTGCTAAACATTACGGGTAAATACGTTTTCTGTTTTCTTTACTGCTTTTTCCAAATTTTTTTCTACAGTTATATGGCTCAAACTTCTCTTTTCATTTAGCACCGTTCTTCTTTCTATCGATAAACTTTTTTTTAATTTACCGCTAACCGAGCTTTGTTTGGTTTCTTGTAATTTTTTTTTTTGTTAATTTATTAATTTTCGTCCGAATGACTGATTTCCTGTGAACGGTGCGATTTTCTCGAATATCTTTCCTTTTTCCTTCATTTTTCTTCTTTTACACCCCCACCCCCGGAAGCGCACAACAAGCCGATGGCAGGCTTAGGTGTATGTCCTAAGGGACATGAGACCCCTCGAGGCTCCTTCTGTCGACCTAACCTAACCTAACCTAATTTATTGCCAAATAAATTATTACAAATATAGAAACAAACATTAAAGGGAAAATGTCATTAAAAGCGAGTTAAAATATATATATTTTTTAGACCAATTTTCTTATAAAAATTAAATATGAACATATTTTTTAATTTTCGTTTGCAAAATATTCTTTAATTTTTACAATTGAATTTCTGTACACAGAAAAACTAGTAAAGGGAAATCAGCAGTTTAAAAGAAACTAATTTTTACCAAATACTAGTGAAATGTGACTTTATAACTTAACTTCATCGATCTGGCAAGCAAGAAAGTATAAAAAGAATAGTGGCAGCATACTTAAGTTGATTTTAGTTATTTGCAGTGTTGCCGGAAGCACTTTTTAAATTCACGCAGGCGGATAAAAAAAATGTTTCATATATAATAGCGATATATTCCACAGAACATATCGATAATGGCAAAAACGAACATCTATTACAGTTTTTTTTAGTAAAAAAAAGATTTACAAAACGCCATTGCTGTGTTTATCAAAGTCAAAAAATCAAAAGCCTGTACGTTTTTTTTTTTATGTTGTATATGTTATACTGATAACTACATAGAGACTGGCAACCAAAGCCTTGCTGGCAACACTGCTGATTTCTGCAGTATTTTTTTTTCGTGGGAAATAAAAGGTTTATTGTAAAACATCATGGTGAGAAAATTAAAGTTTCATGAACAAAAACTTTTGAAAAAAGTTGATTTCATAACATGGAAAGTTGACAATGGTGGTCAGGAGAATAAAATCCTCCGAAGATATCACATACGCAGAAGAGAAGATTACACAAAGTAAGTAGAATGAAAATGTCTCAATAAGCAAAAACGACACACACGTGCATGCATCATCCATACGAAATAGTAATGTATTTTGTTGTAATTTTATTACAGATACAATAAATTGTCCCGCCAAATACGAGACTTGGCTGAAAAAATTGCAAAATTAGACAAAACCGAACCTTTTAAAGCAGAGGCATCTTATATGCTGTTGGAGAAATTGTTCGGCATGGGCCTTATAAATGATAAATCCAGTTTGGAAATCGCTAGTAAAGTGTCGGCCAGCTGCTTTTGTCGTCGACGTTTACCTGTTGTTATGGTTAAAAGTAAGTATAACTTTTCCAAACTTTTTTTAAACTATTTTTAACATTATTCCTTTCTCTTCAGACAAACTCTCAGAAAACATTAAAAATGCAACCGAGTTAGTTGAGAGTGGTCATGTCAGAGTAGGCATTGAAATGGTTAAAGACATTGCCTTCTTAGTTTCTCGTAATCTTGAAGACTTTGTTACTTGGGTAGATGGCTCTAAAATTAAAAAACATGTTTTGTCTTATAATAATTTAAGAGATGATTTTGAGTTATAATTTTCATCCGGATTAATCAAGATCATCATTACAATAAAGTAAGTTCCTACAGTTATCCAAGTTTTTTAATTGCAGATTTAGATTTTAATATCTAAATCAAATATTTGCTTTAATTTTTTTCTCAATAAATCTTTAAATTGCTACCTATACCTACATATTTGTTGATTTGAAAGAACATATTTTGCTAATTTAAACAAACCCCAACGCACTTAAATATATAATAGAGAAAAGAATCGGTGCCCTACTGCATCCCAAGCGTATAATTTTTAATTCAGCATACAAATTTTGCTGTTTAAACCACATTATGTTTTTTGCTCTATCAAAAGTCAACGTTTAGTTAAAATAGGTATCATGGTAAACCTTTTTCAGCTTGTCTTAATCATACTGTTAATGTTGTTTAAAGTTGATTTTAAATTTAGTAAAATTAGCAGGAAAATAAATAATTTTAAACATTTTCACTAAACTGTAACTATTCATAAGGTAATATCAATTTGAAAAGATCTTTTTGTTTACATGTTTATACCCTTCACAAGGGTATAATAGGTTTGTCATTCCGTTTGTAATTTCTACAATATTTGCGACCCCATAAAGTATGTACATATATATATTCTGAATCCTTATAGATAGGGAAGTCGATTTAGCCATGTCCGTCTGTTGAAATCAAGTTTTCTCAGCCCCACGATGTCGTACGGACACGTTAGTAGTATCAAACAATCAGAAATTCTCCTGAGATGTTTGCTATTATCCAGTAAATTCGCTTAATAACTTAATAACAGAGATATAAATCAATTTTATTTTTTACTCAAAAATTATTATATTTTTGTATTGAAGGGTATATAAGATTTAGCACAGCCAAATATAGCGCTCTTGTTTATATATGGATTTTGCATTTCAAGCCGTCGATTGTAGAAAATTATTTTCTAAAGGTATATGAAGCTTGACAGCTCAGCGGGTGCAAACAACGAGTACAAGATAATTAAAATGATATTTAAATAATAAAACTGACAGGGGGATTTTGTTAATCGGTTCCTCTATATACTTATGTATAAGGATTTAGAAAACATCATTAGAGAGCCCCACGCACTACTAACTACCAAATCTTTTATGCGGCAAATTTCTGGTAAATGAACGAGCTTCTTAGTAAGCGCTTATACATATCGTCATATAAAATGCAAAAGTTCCACTTAACAGGAGAGATAAAAAATATTAATAAAATGAAAAGCTCTTGTTATAAAAACAGTGCTTATCTAAATAAAATGATTCACTTTTTTAACAGTTTAAGCAAGATTTTTTTGTTTGTTGTATCCAAACACGTGATTTCGCCTATTAGACTTTTCAAATAAAAACCATGTTGTTACGCCCTTTTGAATTTTTATACCCTTCACACATGTGGTAGGGGTATATATACTTAGGTTTGTTATTCCGTTTGTAATTTCTTCAATATTCATTTACGACCCTATAAAGTATATATATTCGGGATCCTTATAGATTGGAAAGTCGATTTAGCCACGCCCGTCTGTCCGTGTGTATGTTGAAATCAAGTTTACGTAGCTTCCATAGGTCACCCAGGGTTGTCTGTAGTATCAAACTTTTGGAAATACTTTCGAGAAAATCGGTATTGAAAACTGGATAGATCCATCAATAACCGGCTGAGATATAAGCAAATAAAGACGACTGCCTCGTTTTTTTTTTAATTTTTTACTCAAAAATTATTATATTTGTGTGTAAGACATGTCTTTTAGGGGAAATTAAAGAAAAAAAAATTTTTGTTTGTTTTGTTACACAAAAATTATATTTGTGGGTAAGACATGTCAATTGGTAAAAAAAGCAAAAAAAAAAATTTTTTTATACAAAAATTATATTACTAAAAGCATGATA
>NDXZ01006044.1:1923-27384 GCA_003055125.1 Paykullia maculata | reverse complement strand
AGATCATTTTCTAATTTAATCAAAACAATTTTGACAAAACGACTTGTATGGTATTAAATTTGTATTAAATTTTTTTTTCAAAATAAAATTTTGTTTTAATTTTTTTTCCAAAATTTTGCTGAAAAGAAAGCTTAGAACATTTCCTTTGAGACCTTTGTGGTCGCTTAGTGGGATGCGAGTGGGATATTTATGAAAAAAAAATATTTTGTACCTCAGAACAAGGATTTTTCAATTTTTACCATATGCACTATTTTGAATTTGTTCCTATTTGTGTGCGAGTGTTTCTAAAACCTTGAAAATAAAACTTATACTGAGAAACTAGACAAATTAACCTTTCCGACGGTTTGTAACATACCTAAATAAAATTTCATACCCCCGATACTGTAATACCAAAAATATGTGAGCCTCAGGAATAAAATCATTTTTTTTTTTGCTGTAAAAATGTTGAAAAATTAAATAAACATATTTCATCCCGATCGGAAGACATCGATTTTAAAAGTTGGTCCACTTGACGTGAAATGACCCATATATGTATGTATGACCCATATTAATAACCTCGTCTAAAGCCTCATTGTGCCATCTGAGAAAAATCAGAGCTATCATGCGCAGATTGAACTTGGGATACAAAACAATGGTCGTTAAAGGTTTCAGAATCACCAGCAGATCGCCGGGTTCGGACAACAAGGGCGTTAATTACACTGTGCGACAGTGAAAAAAGTACAAAGAATTTGCTATATAGGTTCGATAGTACTACTTGAGCTGAGTAAAACCCTATCTCCGTTATGCAATATTAGTTCGCATTTTAATTTTATGGGCCTCAACATATTGGAAGACTTAGTGAATATTCCGAAAAATGGTGCCATAACCTTTTAGCAAATAACTCATTCAGACTTGGTGATAGCGTTTTAACGTCTTCGGCAAAAATGTAGATAAGTATCTAATGAACAACATTTTGTGAACATTTTATAGCCGGAAAATTTTTTTTTGTTTTTTTTAAGCAAATTAAAAAATATTAGTTTTTTTTTAACATAGCTCACAGGAATCGTTCTTCGCTCAAGAAGTACTATCGAACTTATATAGACAAGTCTGTGTACTTTGCAAAAAATTGTTTTTTGTCGCACAGTTTTATTAATAACATTCCATATATTCTTATTACTACAGTTTTCAAACCTAAGTCTCCAAAAACTGTTTTGATTCCTAATAATGCTCTTTACCTTATTTCTAAACGACAGGAGATGGCTTGACACATACATATCTTTCCTAAAAGCTATATACATACGCTAACTCTCTCAAGTTAAAAGCCACCTTTAGAAGTATTTGTTTTTTTTTTGTATATAGTTAACTGTAAAATATCTTTAATAACTTTTGTAAAAAAGATTTCATTCCATAATTCGTCTTGAAACTCTCTTACCTCATCATGCACTAAAAACGCTAAATTTGTCTGACATCGTTATCGTCAGCACTCTTTTTCTCATCGGTACTACTGTTATCGATGAAATCGTAGCTGGTTTCGAAAATGCATTCCACTCGGCTAATTTCATATGGTAAAACTGAATTTTTAAATAAAATAATAACATTCTCAACATATCACACTTTCAAAATATAAGAACTTTAAGCCAGAATAAAAATTCATTTTTTTATTTTCAAAGATTCAAAAATATTTTTTTTAAATGTACAAAACTCAAGGACATTTTATATGGTATATTTAATAAGGTACGCTTATTGCAATCAATCAAAGATCTTAATATCTTTTTATTTGTAATTACAACATTTTCAACGATTTTCTAATAAATGAGGGACTTGATAAAATTATTCATCTCATCAATTTCACTAAAGATTTATTTTATACATTCTTATATATTTTGTATGCTAGTACATTCTAGCTATAATTGGTGATGGTTAGTTAATACGCTAATGTTACGCTAATATTATTTTCGAAGATTTTTGAACTTTAAATATTTTAAAATAATAAACTTAATTGAAGTCAATCTAAAATAACAAACCAAATGAATTTTTTGAAATAACAATTTTTTATTTACAAAAACTATTGGAGAAAAATTTTTTCCATGGTTCAAAATCGATGTTGACTTTAACGTGGCTCAGCAAATTGAAGAACGTTGTAAACAGTAAAGAGTAACGAATACGCTAGATACCACTTTTTTCGAGACTTATTACCACCGCACATACAAAATATGCAAACTCTTTATAGACATTGACTAGTGTCAAGGCACTATCGATTAGATGGTAAGAAAGTTTTTATATTTTCCTTTTTTAGATTCAATTTTTGGGATTGTGACTTAAATTGTGTTTAAAAAAGTAAAACTATTTTTTAATACAATAAAAAGAATAACTAAACAACTTGAAATACATTTACGTATTTATTGGGCATCTGATATTTCACAAAGCCGTGCTAGCAAACTAGTCAATTGCAGTAACGAATTTAAACCATCGACAACTTTCATGTGCGTCACTCCAATTTCACGTATAAAATTCAACTTCATGTGCTCATCAATATTTAAACGTTTACAAACGCGAAATATGTTTCCAATTATATCCTCAGATGCATAACCAAAACGCCATAATTTGGCCAATATTTTATACGCTTTGTGTATATCATTTTGGGCACAATGCTGCAACATATCCTGAATAAGCATGGGATGAGGTTCATCACACACTTTAAAAACATTTGCCCCGGTAATTTTACCAAAACCTTGAGCTGTAGATTGTAAATTATTTAAGCCCTGTCGCATATCACCTTGGGCCGTAAATACTATAGCTTCTAAGCCTTCTTCATCGTATTCGAGACTTTCACGTTGACAAACTTCAAGAAGCTTGGCCAAAACTTGGGCATCCGATAATTTGGTAAAACGCAACATGGCACAGCGAGACTGTATGGGCTCTATTATTTTTTCACTTGTATTACAGGCAAGGGCAAAACGTGTGGTGTTACTGTAAATTTCCATGGTGCGTCTTAAAGCCTGCTGAGCACCCTCCGTCATGCTGTCAGCCTCATCCAATATAACGATCTTATGGCGACCACGAGGAAGCGTGACTTTTTGTTGAGCAAACATTTTAATTTTATTACGTACTACATCAATGCCGCGTTCATTTGATGCATTTAATTCTAAAACGGCTTCTTTATAACTATCGCCAAGCAATATTCTAGCCAAACATTGAATCGTTGTTGTTTTGCCCACGCCTGGTGGACCCTAAACAAATAGAACAGAAGTTTTTAATTGCGGTGTTCCACAAATCATGGAAATGCACCATATTCTTACCGCTATGATAATATTCGGAGCATTGCCCTGGGTAGCAAAAACTGATAAACGGGCTACAGTATCCTCATTGCCAACAATTTCATCAAATTTTGCCGGTCGATATTTTTCTATCCTAAATATAATCATTTTACAAATGGTTAAAATTTTCAGTTTTACGTAAACTTACCATGGCAAATTACGTCTTTTTATTTCTTCTGTTGTTAATTCAACTTCTGGCATATTTAATTTAATAAATATCTAAATTTAAGGATAACAAGATAGTAGAGAAGAATTTGTTCCTAATCTATGGTATTTGTTGTTTATTTGCGCCAAAGCATTAAATTAGTCAGTGCTGCCATATAATATGGAGATTGATGATGCCATATTAAACTTAAACATTTTTTATGATAGTCAAGGCAAATTTATTGAATGAATTCGCCTTGTATCATATGTATAAAAAAATTTTATTATGGAAAACTTCAACAATACTTACAAAAAATTTTTTTAAATAAGTTTTTATTCAAAATGATAAACTATTTGAATCTAATTAGAAATTTTATACGAGTCAGCTGTTAACCGGAAATTCGGCATTTGTAAATCACATAAATAATTATAAAATTAAAACAAAATTATATTAACTCCCAATTAAGAATAAAAATATATGTAATTTTTATATGGGTATTTATTTATAGTGTCATATATTATAAGATTGAAATCTAGCTTATGTAAAAAATGCTGTTTAACGTAAATATATCGATCAAAGAGTGCTGATGATAAAACCGAAGCTGGTTTCGAAAATGCATTCCTGTCGGGAAATTAACTTTTTCACAATGTTCTTTCAATTATCACATACAAATATTAATTTCTTAATAAATAATAAATAATAAATAAACAATTTATGAACTATAGCCTATATAAAATATTACTCAGAAGTAAATGCACGATGTTAAAATAAGTCTTCCTTATTTTTTACCGTGTACACGTTTAGTGAGGCCACTTGATTTTGTCATACAGTGCAGCTGTTTTGAAAAAGAATATTCTTCTTAATACTAAATTTTACAACGATTTTTTAATTTTTTTAATCAAGTGGCAAAACGGAATCCAAACGTGAGTGTGTGCAGTAAAATATATAATTTGTGAAAAATATATAAAAATTGCGTAAATCAACAAAAATCATGGCAGCAAGATTAATTCAAAAGATTGTAAGCTAAATATAAAATTGCCATTGAATCTTTCATTAAAGAATGAAAACTAGTGTTAATATACATTTATGAAGCTTAACATATCCCCAAACCATCCACTACATCCAAAGATTTTGCCTTTTTCTGTTCTGTATGCTTTAATTTTAGTTGAAAAGTATTGGAATTATTGGCGGCCAGGAAACCGCCGAAGTGACTAAAATAACCAAGGTACTTTTAGAGGGATTTGTTTAATGCCAACTTTTTCAAAAAAAAAAAAAAATGGAAATTCGAATTGTCTCGTTTTTTAATAACAGACCGACCGACCTAACTTGCGTTGGCTGTCAAAACTTTTACATAACAACTCGCAGATAAAACAAATGCCAAATTAACCAATAATAAGAATATTTTTTAAATCGTATAAAATTTTTCTACTTAAAAGGCATTTTTAATATTATTTGTTATGTAAAAACTTGCTTTCAAAATTAAAAAAAAAATTAATTTAATTCTTAACCTCAACTTTAAGTTTGTCTAAACATCCCAAAATCTAGTGCGTTTCTTAAAAAAAATGGACAATTTTGTACATTGATCTCAATCGTATAGTTTTCTCGATTATTTAAAGAAATCCTATTGTACTTGCAGGGTTTTTAAACTTTATTTGCTTATGTAATGTTTGTGTACTTTTTAATCTTTTAGACTTAAAATGTTTCAATTAATGCAGACAATTAGATGGAGATACATACAAAGATATGCATATGTATATAGATGCTTTTTACTTGTCACTTTTATACCAGTTCAATTTGCAATTGCTTGCATTATTAATTTAGCCATTTAATATGTTTATGAATTTCGAGCGATTAAAATTTAGTTCAAAGTGTATGAAATGTTTGTAGAAATAATTTTAATTTAAAAAAATGTGGATCCTACTGAAACTTTAATTTTCATAGGAATTTAACAACAAATAAAAATTGATCATGTGAATAAGTATACATATATAAGATGATAAGATTATTTTAAAATGTGGATCTTCTTTAAGTGATAGAATAGTCATTAATAGTTGAAGTTTGAACAGCCTAGTGGTTACAATTTAGCCAACACATTTGCAATAAAAATTAATGGTTACTTTAATTTAAGATTTATTCATTGCTACATACAGGCATACGTTCTAAGCTCGACTTTTACTGATATTACACTTATATTATTGTTTGGAGATATACAGCGGCATCTTATCGTACAATGAAAGATGGGAGAAGTTATTAGAAGGATTGTAAGATTTGTTTATTACATAGCCATCACAATCTTGACAAACTTCCTAGTTTAGTATTAAGAAATTTTTTAAAGTAATCAAGTGTAACATGGCAATTTCTCTCTTTAAAGTTTTCATTTTGAAGATCTGTAAGGAATCCTCAGCAAATTACTTTGTTGATAACTCTTTCAGGTTTTAAACCTTCATTTACGATCTGAACAGCGAGGAACTGAAACTCACTTTCATATTGTCTTCGTTACTTATTAAGGAGTCGACAAATTGCTTACTTTCGGACTGTGTTAAATTAGTTTTTATGATAACAATTTGCTCATGATTTAAACCTGTTTTGTTTTTTTTTACTGATTATGAATACAATAATAATTATATATGTATTAGCAGGTCCAAAATAGGAATATATACAGTAACATACCATACAGCAATCAAACTACAATTTAACTTGAGAAATAAATAGTGAATTATAAGTTTTTCTTAATTTACTTTCGTAAGCTTATTCTACATTTGCATGGATAAGCATACATATGTATATAGTAAGCACTTATAATATTATCACAAGGGTTTCGTTTTAATTGTCTACAATTGTTACGATAGCTTTTTTAACAAATTCTCAAGCGTTTTTCAAGCTTAAGGCTTGTGCTGGTAAGCTTATTATAATATTTTTCTCAAGTCATTTGGTTTGTTGGGAATATTTTATTATATTAAATGTAAAAGTTTGGGTTTGCGTAAGCTAAACTTTTTTATTTATGTGAAAATGCTTATAAGAGTTATGGTCAGAAATACAACCAACTTATTCGAATAAATTCAGACTTTTCAAAGGGTTCAAAATGGAAAAGTTTCACCTAGTATTTAAATAAAAAGGGACTTGCCGACGCAGCGAAAATTGAACAGTTAAAATGTTTATTTTTTCATTAAAATTAAAAAGTTTTACCTTTTCTTGTTTTCAATTACTGTTTCTAAATATGTAGTAAAAATTTTAATTATTAATATCGTGTTTGTTTGAATGATTAAATATTTTATTTTGTACAAAATCCTAATGCTACACAATTATCATTTAACAAGAAAATACATATGTACGTAGTACATACATATATCCAAGTACATATTATACATATATAAAAATATTTCATTAAATTGACTAAGTATCGATTTCATTACTATTTAATTAAAAATAATGCTACTAATTTGTTTTTCATTCAAACAGATAATGTTTAATGAATCGATTTAAATAATGTTTAATAAACGAAATTATTACAACTCAATTCATTATCATTTTTTAGAATAATACTACAAATTAACCCTTAATTTTTAAAAATTATTTAATCAAAAATGTCTCTTGCAAACAGGTAAACACAACCCCCGTTTCTGGACGTGCCTACTCCTCGGGTGCGCGCAAAGTCACTCTTATTCCCGGTGATGGTATTGGTCCCGAGATTTCCGCTGCTGTGCAGAAAATCTTTAGCGCTGCTAATGTTCCCATTGAATGGGAAGCTGTCGATGTAACACCCGTTAGAGTTAGTATAATATTCTTTTTCACATAATTATTATAATATTAAAACAAATGCATTTAATTTGTTTTCTTAGGGTATTGATGGAAATTTTGGTATTCCACAAGCTGCCATTGATTCGGTTAACACAAATAAAATAGGTTTGAAGGGCCCATTAATGACTCCCGTTGGCAAGGGTCATCGTTCTTTAAACTTGGCTCTTCGTAAGGAATTCAATTTGTATGCCAACGTCAGACCGTGCAGAAGTTTGGAAGGCTATAAAACCTTATATAATGACGTTGATGTTGTAACCATTCGTGAAAACACCGAAGGTGAATATTCCGGTATTGAACATGAAATTGTCGATGGTGTTGTCCAAAGTATCAAATTAATTACTGAGGAAGCTTCCAAGCGTGTTGCTGAATATGCCTTTACCTATGCCAAAAACAACAACAGAAAGAAGGTGACTGTTGTGCACAAGGCCAATATTATGCGTATGTCTGATGGTCTATTTTTGCGTTCCGTACGTGAAATGGCCGAACACTTTCCCGAAATTCAATTTGAGGAACGTTACTTGGATACCGTATGTTTGAATATGGTGCAAGATCCAAAGAAATATGACGTTTTGGTAAGTTCGTAATAAACGTATTGCTTAAAAATGATATAAATAAAATCTATTAAATCTTAGGTCATGCCTAACTTGTATGGTGATATTCTATCTGATATGTGTGCCGGTTTAGTTGGTGGTTTGGGTTTGACACCCTCCGGTAACATGGGTCTTAATGGTGCCCTGTTCGAATCTGTTAGTTGCTTATGTCTTCTATATTTTGTTTACATTCACGTAATTTATTTATATTGTTTATATTGTATTTTATTTTAGGTGCACGGTACTGCCCCCGATATTGCTGGCAAAGATTTGGCCAACCCCACCGCCTTATTGTTGTCTGCCGTTATGATGTTAAGGCACATGAAACTCAACTCTCATGCCGATAAAATTGAAAAAGCTTGCTTCGAAGTCATTAAAGAAGGAAAATTCTTGACTGGCGATTTGGGCGGCAAAGCCAAATGTTCCGAGTTCACAAATGAAATCTGTGGCAAACTGTAAATCGTCACATTTACTGCCATGCTATCAAAACTCCAAAAATCAACTCACAAACCAAAAGATTAACTGTATAACAACTAAATATACTGACTGTTGGGGTATTGTTATAAACATAATACATAAACACATTAAAACTCTAAGGAAAAAAGTGAAATGAAAACATAAATAACAACAAATCAAATAGATAGTATTGTACGTTCGAATACTTAATAATTAATTGAGACGTTTTAAACAAAAAAAAAAGCCTACATTTATTTACACACTCATACAAGATGTTTGTACTTGTATTTATATTTTCAAAAGTTTTAATTTTTAATTAAACATTATCCCTCCTTTGCCGTATTATTTTATTTGTAATTACTATTATTTTTAAAATAGTTTAATTTTTAAAAGTTAAAATAAAACAACGACCTTCGTTTACTTTTTTTAACAATTACATATTGCTATTTTTAACTACATATTTATTTGTAAATTGTTCCTTGTATTCATTTAATTTAATTTTAATTTCGTTTGTGCCCTTTCCTCTCTGCCATTTATCTCAAAGATTATTCTATTTATTTATAAATAAAGCAAATTCAAAAATCTCGTGCATATATAATTAGATAAAAATAAAGCATAATAAAGTTGTCATACACAAAGCAAATTGTTAAGAAAAAATTAATTAAATAAATACCCAAGAAAAATACAACCAAAAATAAGATAATGTTGTTTTTATTATACATTTTGTGCCACCATTAACGTACATAAAACAAAATAGATTTTGTTTATACAGGGTTTTTTAAAGAGATAATGTTCACTCTCGGGAAATTCTAGAAATACAAATTCACAGCACACATTTTTTTAACAAAAGATACATGTGCCTACATCTTTTTTTATTTATCTTAAGCGCCTAACTGATAATACATACATATGTATGTAGGAGTATTTGTTAACTTAAAATTATTGTTAAATTGCAACAGTTTCTACAAGTAAATGTTTAAACGTCACGCATATGCCATTAGCGTTAGAATTCTACCAAATTTGGTAGATTTGTTTTTGTTAAGTTTGAAAGCACTAGTTACGAGGTAAAAGAAAAAATAATGTAACACACTCGTTTTTAATTTTGTGTTTAATTTTGGGACAGGACGGCAAATGCCGTCAATTTTTTTTAAGCACTGAGACAAAACGCACAGTTAATGTTTAATTACGGTTTGCTTACAGAAGTGTCCAAGCAAACATCACGAAATTTTAATTAAACAAATTTCTTATAATTTTACTTTTCTAGTCCTGGAATTATTTAAAGTATTTTCGAAGATATAGTCTATGATCCATAAAGGGACCATGCAAACATGAATTGTCCGCGAATGTGTTAAACTATTAACACATCAAAAATATTGTATGCTTAGAATTAATTAATTCAAAAACAATTTTGTAACAACAAATTATATTTGAAATCTAGTTTGTGTTAAAAGGTCAAAGATGTTCATAATTGTTTCATAAAAAGGAAAGTTCAGAAACTTGCTCGATCGTGAAAAACTAAAAATGAGAAAATAAGTGCAGTGTACAAGACAACAGACATGTTTAATGCGTATTTAGGACAAGCTTAAGTTCATTCATTTTGTGTTACGTGAAAAAATCTTTGATTTGCTGTTACGTGGATTAAAGAGCACTTCAAATTAAATTACTTATAATGAGGATAAGCTGCCAATACAGATATTTTTTCTTTAGTAAAAATGATTTTTTAAAAAACATTTTATGTTTGTCTTTTAAGGAGTTTTTTTAACTAAATTATGATAAGAAAATATCCCATATTATTGTTATTATTATTATTAAAAAACCCAGAAGAAAAGTTGTAATCAGCAGGTTTATTGAATACATACAGCTGCATTTCATTGGTTAAAGAAGTTCCAAGGCGCAGAGATTAAGCTTTAGCAGACGTTATACGATATTGTCTTCTGACGTTAAATTGATTTTTGACGTCAGCATCATTTATAAAAATTTCTTTTGATATAAGCTTTAGTTTAGACGACAAACCAGATTCTGCTAAAAGATTTCTTATAGGTGTTGTTTGAAAAGCATGAATACTGGATCTTACGATCTTTTCCTCCGCGGAAAGTTTTCTTATTGATAATGTGGCTCCTGTTGATTAACAACAAAAACTAAAGACTTTCGAGGATAACGGAAGAAGACTAGTTAGTGGCATACGTAGACAACGTGGTCATTCTTGTTTACACTGATCGTTCTTATGCAAGAAGCGTTGGAAAAGCTGTCAAACTGGGCTCACTCCAATGGCTTGATAGTAAATTCGGGGAAGACTGAGCTTTTACTATTCACTTGGAAGCATAAGATTAATAGCTTTCGTGAAACAATACTGAGGGGTATAGAGCTATAGTTTTCTTTAAAGGCAAAATACCTCAGTGTTAGTTGGACCGGAAGCTTAACCGGATAAGTAACACTGAGGAGAGTTTAAAAAAATATTAATTTAATGCTCTCTACAGCAACTCAATTGAACGTTGGGAACTGAAGCCTGGTACTACATACATATTTAATGGCATGATGCCATTTTGAAGAACTGTCACTTTAAGGCAAAGTATAGAGAAGTGCTACGATTTGCATAATGGAAGTTTAAGAAGCACTTGCCTTAATTTTAATCTTTCCGACGGTATGTAATATACCTAACTAAAATTTCATACCCCCGATACTGTAATACCAACAATATGTTAGCCTCAGGAATAAAATAATTTTTTTTTTTTGCTATAGAAATGTTGAAAAATTAAATAAACATATTGGTGTATCGGAGGTATGAAATTTTATTTAGGTATGTTACAAACCGTCGGAAAGGTTAATTTGTCTAGTTTCTCAGTATAAGTTTTATTTTCAAGGTTTTAGAAACACTCGCACACAAATAGGAACAAATTCAAAATAGTGCATATGGTAAAAATTGAAAAATCCTTGTTCTGAGGTACAAAATATTTTTTTTTTATAAATATCCCACTCGCATCGAACTAAGCGACCACAAAGGTCTTAAAGGAAAAGTTCTAAACTTTTTTTGAGCAAAAAACAATGGGCCCATTTTGAAAAAAAAATTTAAAAAAAATTTTATTTTGTAAAAATATTAATAAAAAAAATTTATATACATATTTAAAAAAAAAAATTTTTGGAAAGATTGAAGAAACAGCTATCTAAACTATTTAGGACAAATTTCGCTAAGAGCAATAGGTAATAAGTTACATGGATGAGAAAAACCACCTGGTTGGCCAAAAGGTCAAATTTTGACCCCTTCTAACTCAGAGAGTTCTTGACCGATATTGTTGAAAAATTGCCTCTTAGCTACTTTCTTATAGCACTAACTATGGTGCAAATTTCATTTCGATCGGAAGACATCGATTTTAAAAGTTGGTCCACTTGACGTGAAATGACCCATATATGTATATAGATTAAAAAAAAACGGACCGAATTACGGTACTCGTGATCGAATAATCTTCCGTATCGAATGAACGGAGTACTGCATTCGATAGCTTACGTATTGAATTAAAAATATTTCTTTTTAAACGTTAAAAAAAAAATGTTTAAACACCCTTTTTTGTATTAAATTACAAGATTGCCCAATAAATACTTACCTAAAACTTTGCTAAACCATTAAAACGCTATAACTAAGTTTGAATGAGTATGAATGGTACCATTTTTCGGAAAATTCACCAAGTCTCCCAATATGTTGAGGCCCCCTCAGCTCAATTTGTACTATAGAACCTATATATATATATTATAGCCAAGTCTGTGTACTTTGCAAACAAATTTTCTTTGTCTTACAGTGTTATTTATATACATATGTATGTATATTGACATGTAAGACTAATAAATACAATAATATCTCAATATGTTTAAATTTTGCACTCAAAACTGTCTAGTTTCTAAATCTAATATGGAAATTTATAATTTAATATGCGGCCCGCGGCGTTATGATGTATTACCAAAGTGGCCCGTCACACCATTTGAGTTGGTCACCCCTGCCATAGATGTAACAGTTTTCTAAATATGGCGTATAATATGTTTAAGTTGTATGGGCAGTACCACAACCCCTGATCCGATCCTAACAATTTTTGGCTCGAATAAGGAAAATGGTATAAGATATAATCCTACAAAATTTTGAGACGATAATTTAACCGTTCTCCTTACATATCATGAAATATATTTAAAATGTGTGGGAGGTATCACGCCCCTTTTTTCATACAAACCGTCTCCTAAAAAATACGAACCAAACAAAAAAAAGCTTAGGCAAATCGATCCAGCCGTTCTCAAGTGATGCGGTTACATACATGAACCACTTCATTTTTATATACATATATATGTAGATAAGCAAACAAATTATTTATTTATCGTAAGGCAACACTTGAAAGCGCACTTGTTATTGAATGCTATTATCTGAAATTTCAATACTAGATATCGAAAGTGGTAATCTTAAAAGAATTACAAAAAATTTTACTCGATCACAAATGCCGTAATTCGGCACCTGTTTGAATATCCCAATTAAGGTCAATGTAATTATTTATTATACCCTTCAACTCAGGTTACAAGGGTATATATAAGTTTGTCATTCCGTTTGTAATTTCTACAATATTCATTTGCGACCCCATAAAGTATATATATTCTGAATCCTTATAAATAGGGAAGTCGATTTAGCCATGTCCGTCTGTCGGTCTGTCAGTCTGTTGAAAACTTTCCTCAGCCCCCCGATGTCGTACGGACGCCTTCAAGGCGAATTGAATTAGGTGGCGTTGAGATTACAACAAGTAAAACTTTGTTGTTTTTTTGGATCGAAATGTCAAAAACAAAATGTTTTTAAATTCTTTTTGCGGGAGCTAAAAATTTATTTAGGTATAATATAAATAAATTTAATGAATATGTACCTATTGTATTACATAAAAACACTCAAAAACACTTGAAATATTTCTTTTTGCGGGAGCTAAAAAAGATAAACAAACAACTTTTGACAGAAAGATGCTAATTTATGAAAAAAAAAGTAGATCAGCTGGCTTTTCGACACCACCTGGTATATGAATTCGCCTTGGACGCGTTATTGGTATCAAACGATCAGAAATTTTCCTGAGATGTTTGCTATTGAAAAATAGTAAAATCGCTTAATAACTGACCGAGATATAAGCCAAAAGAGACGACTACCAATTTTTATACAAAAATTTATTATATTTGTGTGTAAGACATGCCTTTTGACAAAATAAAATAAAATAAATACAATTTTTTTTTACGTAAATACACGTAGTGAAGGGTTTATAAGATTTGGCACAGCCAAATTTAGCGCTCTTAAGCCTATAGTACACGAAATGTAAAAAGCAACATGCGCATGTGACTCTGTCGTAATTTTGCCGTCATAATGAAGTGACATTTGCTACATGTCGTGTATTTTCACTTTTTGGTACACTCAAACGCAGTAGACATGTGCATGTGAACCGCATGCAGCATTAAAAACACCCAGTTACATTTCGTGTATTATCAAAATTTTACCGCATGCAGCCCGTACAACTCATTTTAAAAATGTTACCGATATGCTGAACACTTTCATGACGTCAGAGTCACATGCGCATGTTACATTTTATATTTCTTGTTTGGCTTTACTTGTTTTTCTTAAATTTCACTAAAATTTTTGAGAAAACTCTGATATTTTCCAGAAAAGATGTAGAAAGAAAAAAAAGATGTAAAACTAACAATTTTATGTTTAAATATATTTATTTATTGTTAACTTTACCAGAAAACTAATAATAAAAAAATGTGTATATATGTATGTATTTAAAAAAATTGCATAAGAAAATTTATAAACATATACATACATACATATTTGCATGAATTTCCTATAGTTTTTTTCTCATTATGTTTAATTTTATACAGCAAAAAAAATCAAATTCATTTTAAAATATATATATTTACGATTTTCTTTCTTTTCTTAAAAATCTCTCTTCCAAATAAAAAAAAAGTATAATAAAATAGTTCATAAAATATCTAATTCTAAAATGTATGATTATTACACACATAATTATTTTTTAAGCTTTTCATTTTTTTCTTTTTTTTTTTTAAGTTACACAATATAGTTTTGATATTTTATGGTGTATACATACATATGTATATATTTATTATAATTTTTTTAATTGGGAGTGTATTTATGTTTAAATTTTTAATTTAATTTAGTAGACATTTTGTTAAGGCTTTAAGTTTATATAATTTTTCTTTTTATTTTTTGATTTTTATTAACGTACAGAAACATTTTTACATTATAATATTTAAAGAATTATGTTTTTATTTTAATATGTTATGAAAACAATTATACATTTTTAATGTATATTACACTTAATGAATTTCCTTTTGTTACACTCACATATTAATATGTACGTAGAATTGTTTTATAAAACAAAGTTTAAAGTTGTAATAAAAGTTTATTGTGTAAATCCAAAAATATTTCTGAAAGGTTTCTCGCCATAATAAAATAAGTGAAATTAGGGGGTTAAGAAACAACACTATATGCTAACATAATATGTAATATTTTCATTATAATTTTCATCGTACAATTAATTTTACTTAATTAAAAATATGTATATTTCAATAATTTTTATTAGGGGTTCATTTGGTTTTTGTTTAGTTTGAGTTTAAACATTTTTATTAGCGCTTTCAACTATTACACTTACATATTACAAGAACATAAAGACTTTTCTCCGAATTCCATACAATTTCAATTCCCTAATTTTAGAGTCTCGCAAGGCAAAGAAAAAGGGGAAATAAATTGGTTTCTCAAATAGGTTTTGACAAAAAATATAAAAAATAATAATAAAATACATTTTTTTATTATTGACACATTGCCATTTACGTTAACCCTAGAAAGTATCATAGTGTGTGTCAACGATTGTATCATATAGATCTACCTCATCTTCGTTGAGTAAAACCTAATCTGTAAAAATACGTGATTCGCCCGCTAATGCTGCAGCAGCTACAGCAGCAGCTGTAGCAGCCGCTGTTGCCGGACGATGTGAGACAAATTGTAACATTTCATTGAGTGGACCAGCCGCTGTTACTTTTGATGCTATATTAGGATTAGTTACTGTAATGGGGAGCCCTAACGATGACGGTATGTTTGAAGATTGAGTAGTAACGCCAATTGCTGCTAGACTATCTTCCAAATTGGAACCACCACCAACTCCCAAGGCCGCATTTGCGGAAGTGGTCAAGTGATGTGAGGGTACGGTAATAATTTGAGTGCCTTGTAGTTTGTGTGTCGCTATAGACGAGGGTACTTCAAGGGTTGACATGATGGGCGACTGGTCTAGAACAGCGTTTGTGACGACAGCTGGTGGGGTTAAGTGTTGTTGTGTTATAGCACATGTTTGAGTTGGAAATACAATGCTGCCATCGCTATTGATAAGTTGCATGGCCTGTGATGTGTCTATTGTAAGTACGTCATTGTCGTACAATTCGGAACCGGCTAAAGCAACGGCTATTATGTCCCTACCGCCTGCAGTTTCTATATGCTGTTGCTGTTGTTGTTGCTCAACAACAGCTGCATTTGCCAACTCCAAAGCCTGCTGCTGTTCCTGTTGCATTTGTAAAGCTGCTAGCACTTCATGTGTTAAAACATATTCAGTGCCATCGTCAGATATAAGCTGAGTATTAGCATCAGGATTTGCCAATAAATGCGCAAACGTAGCTGCATCCAATAAAACCTGTTGACCTTCTATGTTCAACAGAATGCCATTGTTTGATGCCAATTCCGAACTCACATCTTGATTGCCGGTAAATTCAGTTATTTGGTTATTATTATTTGTATTTGTATTTGCATTTGCATTTGCCACATTCTCCTCCACTACACACTCTTCCATTATTTGCTGTTGATTGTGGTGATGTTGATGCTGATGCAACTGATGTTGATTCGCTTCAATGTCAGCTGAGATCTCACCTTCGATCAAATTGCAATTTAAATTTGTCACATGCAGAGTGGCCCCAGTGTTTTGGGCTATATTGCTTTGTCCAATCAACAACTGGGTTGGTGTATTGGTTGTCTTAAGTTCTTGTGGTTTATTATCACTTGCAAGAGCTTCCAGAGGTATGGGTACAAGCTCATTTAGCTGATGATTCAAATAAAGCGGTACATTATCCACGGGTTTACACGTGTTTCCCCTAACTTTGCACAGCAAAAATGTTTCCGCGTAACCGGGATAGGGTTGTGTTGGTAATGCTATCAACTGGGTATTCGAGTCAATGACATTGTCCTTAAATAAAAAGGGGAAAAATATTAGTTTTATGATATACAGCGGTCAAAACAAGTTGGATTAAACTAGAAAGTAAATAAACAAGCCCAATATACATACATATGTTCATACATACATACTAGGGTGATCGACGAGTTTTACCAACCGGTGGAAAACCCGGTAAAAAATTTAATGAAAATTTAACATATTTGTGTTGGTATTTTAAAAGTATTTTTTTCTCCGTGCATTCTTTTCATTTTGTTATACAATATGGCAACAATACCTAAACAACTATTTCTTGCGAGTATATAAGTGTATTAAAAATGTGCTACCAGTGCAATGGAAACTACAAAAACAATAGGAGTTTTGTTTAGTGGTTGCTGACTGTCAAAATAAGCTGTATACATTAGTATTTAATAAATGTTCTTCAATTAGTTTTTCGAATTTCAAAAACAAAATAAACAGCTCCTTCTAATAATTTCACCCAAAGAATACGAAATTGCGCCTCAGAAAATTTACATAAATTAATTAAACTAAACATTTAAATATTACAGATTATAATAATAAAAAAATATTAATATTATAATTGCATAGCAAATAGTGTGCAAAAGTGTATGTAAGTAATATATAAATATTAATTCATTCATATTAGTTCTTAAAGTGTTCTGTTTAAAGAAAATAACTTGAAAACAAATTTTGAGGGAGAAATTATTTTATTTAAAAAACAGTTAAACGGTTTTTTTTAATTAAAAAAAAAAGCAACCGGGTAATTGCAAACGTCAACTATTCAAACTATTCGATCACCCTAATACATACATATGTATGTATGTTTGTATGTGTTATTATCAGTCAATGTTTTTGAAGTAGTGAAATATATGAAAAAAAAACAGGGGCAATAGTTTTATTTGTCCTTTACATCGCCATTAGTTAGCAGATTTAACTTAATTATTATAATTATAATTTAATTTCATATGCATATGTGTAAGGATTTAAGAAACATACACATACATACATACGTTAAAAATGTCTTATGTAAAATAAATTCCAAGTAATGGGATATGTTCTATATTTCGTGTGGAATCGAAATGTGCGAAAATGCAATAGCATTGTCGTTAAATAAGTATTTTTTTATCACAACAATGCTATGACAATTACGAATACTTTGATTACACCTGGAATACAGAACCGCCATAAATATTTAACTTGTCGTTAAGAAAAATCAAAAAAGATTTAGAGCTTTTCATAATAAAACTTACATCTTCTGTGGCGGCTGTCGTTATTATAATACCATCACTTTGTTGTACTATTTGTTGTTGATGCTGTTGCACTAATGGTAGCGTTTGTGCTTGTATTGGTTGTAGTTGTGGTAATTGCAATATCGTATGCTGCTTCTGCGGTTGTTGCGATACCAATTGTGTTATAAATTGTTGCTGTTGAATTTCTTGTTGCTGTTGTAGTTGATTTTGTTGTTGTTGTTGTTGTTGGTGTTGCAGCTGCAACTGTTGCATTAGTTGTAATGATTTTGCAGCATTAGCAGCCTGTTGTTGCTGGGGGGTTTTACGTGCTTTGCGTTGTAGAATCGATTGATTACGCGCATTCTTATTTAAAATGATTGGAGGCGGTAGCGAAGGTGTAGATGTAATTTGTGTTTGTTGCTGTTGCAACTGCATTAATTGTTGCTGAGCTATATTCGATATTTGAGCATCAGCGAAATATGTCAAATTGCTATTGTTCGATATTTGTGTTTGTACGTGCGTTGATGTTCTCGATATTTTGGCCAAGGGTGGCGCCTCCGAGGCAACACTCAAACGTCTACTTAGTGCTTCTATGGTCTGCCTATGTTTATCACTTTTAGTATTGCTATTAGCTGCTGTTATTGCAGCTACCGCTTTGGATTGAACGGTTCTACGGCGCTGACGAGGCGCAGTTTTTATTGACACTTCTGGTGATTTCGAAATACCATGTGGAGATTTTGCCGGCGCTGTTAATGAAACTTGTTTAATTTGCTGTTGTTGTAAATTTTGTTGTTTACGTGATGTTGTTGTGCCCGTTGCCGCCGTCGCCGTCGCCGCAACTGCTGTTGCAGTTTTAGTTTTTGTTGCTGTTTTTGTTATGATCGAATCGCTGGACGATCGTGCCAACGGTTGTATTGTTATGGTTGTACCAATATTATTTGTAGACGTTACTGCAGCAGCCGTTGATGACGTAAGAGTTGGCTGGACAACAATATCAGTTGGAGGTGTTTTAATTATGACATATTTATTCCCCCGAGAATCCACACCAATTTGTTTATTCTTAGATGTCTTTGAATCTGACGGCGCACGACTTTGGGGTATAGAGCAAATGGGAGAAGTGTGAAAAATTTGCTGCTGTATAACACGTCCTCCTTCGTCATCTTCAGCCAAGTCCGTCCTAGAAGTAGGGGATGGAGATTCCTGAAAAAGGAATAACAAATAAAATTTTGTAAGCTTAAGCAAAAAAGCACAACTAGTATTATAACTTTAACCACAAAACTTACTGTTTGAAACAAATCTTGGAATAAGCTATCGTTGCTGTGTAATGGTGGTGGCTCTGGTAAATTATTAAGACTTGCTTTAGTGTTGGGTTGGCCTTGTATATTTAAAGGTATTATTCTTTGAAGTGGCGGTGGTCCAGACGTGGCCGCATTTGTTGGCTGCTGCGATTGCTTTGGACGTTCAATAATAAAAGACGTGATGGTGTCTTCAATTGATAATTTACGTTTAGTAGGGTTTATCAACTTTTTGTTAAGTGCAAACTGACTGTTATTCAATGCAAAAATACTGTGCTGTTGCTGATGGCTGTTTGACAGTTTAGTCTCGATAGCCGGCAATGTAAGTTTCCGTTCTGCCGTACGTTTCAAAGTTTTGCTTGCTGGTAGTATAGATTCAAAATCTAAAGCTTGTTTTTTGGACGCTACTCCCTCTTTGGTATCAGAGACCTCAAAGCATATCGTTTGACGTCTTTTAGCGAGTGGCAATTTTTTGTTAAATGATTCCTTGTAAATTTGATTCCAAGAGGTTTTGGGTGCCACTATTGTAAACGTCGTTGTAACTGGCTCGTATTGCAAAGGAGATTTGCTTTTAGCTGTTGTATCTTCTTTTAGTTGAGGATCTTCGCGAACTTCTTCAATAATGTTGTTTATAACATCTTCAGCGTATATTTCTTCTTCTGCCGCACTATTGGGTTCATTTTTTTCTACTGGGTGACTGTGGTTTACTATGCTGTCAAATTCAATGAGAAACTCTTCGGCTGCTTTGTCGGCGTCTGTTTGCAAAGTGATTGTTTCGGTTTCTTGAGCAGTGTCTGTTGTAGCGGTAATTTCTTTAGTCTCTGAAACTTGAAATTCTTCTTCTAAGAGAGTTTCTTTTTCCTCCAACTGAAAATTTTCTTCGATAATAAGATCCTTTTCGGATACATCAGAGGGAGAGGGAGAAGTAGCTAAAACAATATCACTCTCAATGATTACTTCCTTTTCAGGCGTTACCTGTGCTGGCAAATTGTGATCATCTTCAATAACAACCTGGGGTGTTAAGGGTGCACATTCGATTATGAGATCATTAACCTGCGGTGTCAATGGTGTCTGAACGGGATTTACTGTTTCCTCTTCCTCATAATTTTCTTGGAATGTACATGACATTGGTACGCCTTGTTCAATTTCCTTTGTCATATGTTGCGACGGTTGAGGTGTTTTGGATTGTTCTGCGGTTATATCATCGCCAATAAGCTGTGTTTCTTGTGGTTCACTTTTTTCTGGTATCAGCGAACACACGATTAGCTCGTTTAAACCTGTTTCTTTTTCTTGGGGTGTGAAAGGCGGTGAAATGGATTCAGTCAAGGGAACACTACAGTTTTCTTGGTGTAATAAGAATTGATTCGTGTCATCAATTTTTTCGTTACCTAAATCATTTGAACTTTCTTTTTCCTTAGATATTTGGGGACGAACATCTTCTTCATCTTGTATTATGACACTATTTGCTTTTTGTTGATTGCTTGTAGTTTCTATTACCACCTCACTTACGTGAAGCGAAACTTCTGAAGGGAAGAATGTTTGCAATGCATAATCACTTTGGGTTTTTGTTTTGTCCAATAAATGCGTAACGACCGTAAAATCTTCCACATCTTCCACACTATCTGCAGTTGTTATTGGAGTTTCAACAGGATCTTTTTGAAGTGTCTCTGTAGAAGTTTTATCATTTTTTCGATCTACATCAGTAGAAGTATTTGTTTCGTTATCCTCTGTATTGTACGTTGTCGATTTCATTATAATTTTCATGTTATTTTCGAGATCTGTTAATGTTGCAACATTTGTTGCTACGTTGGTGAGATTGCTGGCTGTTACACTTTCCATTTGCGCGAGTGTTTCCATTTCAACTTCCATTTCTGCAGTGGTAGTTGTCCTAACATTAGATTCTCCTATATTCTCTATGCCTTTATCTGCTCGTTCTTTCTCAGCTGTTGTTATTTGTTTCTCTTGATTTTTTTCTTGTTTCTCTTTTTTATCATCTAAAACTGTATTATTATTTTCCTTTTTAGTTGTGACATCTAACTCACCAGCTTCATTGTTTACACTCACATTTGTATTTTCACATCTTACCATATGATTATCTTTTATTGGCTGATGCGTCAATTTTGATGCCTCCTCATGTGTTTCATTGGAAACAATATTTATATTTTCATTATTTTGAGGATCCTCGTCATTCCTGTTCTTAAGATTATCCAAAGATTTTTCTTTAACCCCTACGTCTACTTTTTCATTAGTATCAGCTTCTTTCACACCCTCAAACGAACAAGTTTTTTCAATATCTTGGCAAATATTATGTTTCTTGGTTAAGCTTATACTGAACAGCTCACTAACATTGCGACGTGGAGTAATTTTCATATGACGGCTTTTAGGACGTATGGTTCGTTCGAACTTGTCTGCAGAAAACTCTAATGTTTTGAAGCTTTCTTGGGTATTTTCTAAATTTTGTTGTTGATTGTTGATAGTAGCGTCATCTACACTTAAACGCTGGCGTTTCAAGGATTTCTTATTCGATTGAAAAGAATTTAAATCCATACTAAAACGTCGTTGCTGTAAATAATTTTGGTTGGAGTTTCCACAGGTTTGTGTTAGATAATCCAATAAATCGTCCTTCATTCTCTCTTTATGGTAGTTTTTATCACTTAATTCTGTAATTTCCATATGCACAGTTTCTTCTGCATTTATTTCCTGCAATTCTGTTTCAGTTACTTCTAATTCCTGCTGAGGGGTCTGATTGTCATGGAAACGAAATGCCGGCAAGCGTTCTTCACTCAACATTGATGTCGGAGAACCAAATTCTGCCCCCGTATCCGAGGCACCCATGCTACTGTTTTCATCAGTGGGAGTTATAGTCATTAATCGTGTTTCCCCATTACTGTCAAGGGTCGTTTGCAATTCTTGATCGTTCGTTTCGTTTGCTACAACCAAAACCTGATCAAATAATTGATCTGGTGATTTTACACGTATTTTAAAAAGGGTTTCTGCTGCGACTTGTTGATTTTTATTTGTATCAATTTTATAATTTTGTTCATTGTCTGATGTTTGTAAATCCTTAACGGTAACAATATTTAACAAATTACCTTTGCTATTATCTAAATTGTGTTCAGAGTTTTTAATTTCTGAGCCAATAGCGTTCTTCTCGAATAAAATTTCCTCTTTAGAATTTTCTGACTCCGCCACCAACTCACAGAGTTTAGAAGTACAAGTTTCAGTTATTTTACAAGATTTTTCCTTTAACATTAATTTTGTAATTGCTTCAACATCCTCACACACCTCATGGCTTTTTCCGTCAAAAATCTCTAATTCTGGCTGCAATTCAATTGGGTCTTTATGCACCCGTTCTTGCTCTGTTATAGGATCTTGCTTATTTAACTTTTCAGATGACTTATCATTTCGAAAGCCTTTATTGTCATCTAGTTTTGTTGGTAGATCTTCTATTGTATCTTCTTTATTAATATCTTCCTCTGTATTGTCTGTTATTACTGTATTTTTTTCCCTAAATTCCGTTAAAAGTTCAGTTGTATTTTGTTCACCGTTAAACACCTCTAAAGGCTCTTTACCTTTTCCCGCTAAATCTTCATTTTCTTTATTTTCATTTGGCGTTAATTCTTTATCCTCCAAACACTTTGGTACTTCAGTTTGTGTGTTATTACAAATTTCTTGACTGGAAGTTTCAATTGAATCTTGTTTATTTTTTAAATTCGTCTTAATTTTATTTTCAGTTGTAATTTCAGAGTTTGGCTGCATGTGGTCTGGTTCATTCCTATCCTCAATATCATCGCCAACAGATTCTGCTACAGTTAGCGGATTTTCGACAGATTTTTGCTGTTCAGATGTCGCCTTATCAACTACTGGTTCTGTATTGTTTGCATTAGTTTTCTCTCCTAGGCGGGTTCTATTGCGTGACTTAAATATTCTCTTGCCTCTTTCTTTTATTGGCAAATCTTTGACTGAAATAGTTTCTTCAAAACTATTGGCATTTAGCAAATCTGTAACCGGGTTCTGTGTTTGTTCCAAAAGCGTTTCAATATCGGCCGTTAAAAGCAAATCTTTCTTGGCCAATTCAGCACGATTCTTGGCCACAATATCATATCTTTTTTCATCTATATGGGATGTTGTTGACGACGATGTTAGGTTTTGTAGCTTCTCTCCGGAAAGATATTTCTTTTTAAAATGTGAAGTTACAGTAGTAGCAGTAGTTTCCCGTTCGTCTTCCTCATCCTGAAAATCAAAACATGATATACTGGTAGTTGAAGTAGTAGCCGACACGGATTTTTCGATGATTTCAACAACAGTTGAATCATTATCTTTAGAATCATTAACATACAATTTTCTTAGAGTTTGATGGGATTTCAAAAGCTCTTGTTCATCGTCATCGTTAATGGTGATAATGGCAGTTGATTGTTCATCTTCTATGATTTCCACAATTGACGAGCTTGAGCTGTCTAAATCTAGAGCCATGTGATTTGTAAGTTGTGTAACGGATTTTTCGTTTTCAATACGTGATAAGTCACTATTAAAATCTTGTAGCACAGCATCACGTCGATCTTTTTTTGGTATATTGCGTATACGTTTGGTTTGAGCACAAGCAGGTTTTATAGCAGGCGTTGAGGTTAACGACAAAGCAGCAGATCTATATAGCTTGTTTACTGTTTCATTTGTGCACTCAGTATTGTCCACATTAACGTCGACAATTGTATCTTCAACTACAATGGCATCGTTAATAGTTTCATCATCATCACTCCAATCGGCCAACAGCATTCTTCGTATGTCTTCCGCATCTCTTTTGGTATTATTAGACTCTGCAGTCGACGAAGAAGTAAATGTAGAAGTTTCCTTTTCTTTATCGCCTAAATATACCAAATCGGATTCAAAGACTGCCCCTTCTACCATACTTTCTTTTTGCTGTTGTAATATGTTATACTCCCGTTTTTTGGGTATTTTTTGTATGGTCTTTGTTTCAAATAAGTCAATACATATTGATGGAGATTTTCCACTTGTATTATCACTTTTATTCTTACAATGACGTGGCGAACGCTTCGATTGCTTTTCTTCCGTTGTGGGCGAAGTTTCCGTTTCACTGGGACAAAAATCTGACAATATTTTAGCATAAGCACTTTCTTTCTTTTCTTTTTCTGGCGTTTTTTTAGCCATTTTTATTCTGTTGGTATTTTCCTCGCTTCTTGTTAAAGTTTGCGTTCTTGTTATTCTATTAGTTCTGTCTTTAGGTGTAATAGGTTCACCATTTACATCACTGGCTGTGGGTGCAGATGTTCTTGTTGTTGCTGCTTCTTTAACAGGTGTATGTGTTCTATTTGTTCGGACCGGCGTTGTTGAAACTTTGGTTTTACTTTTATTGAAAATTTGATTTCGTTTGCCGTTAAAATTCATTGCTGCGGCAGCTACTTCTTTTGCCGGAGAAGATTTCGATGCATTCGTTGATGTAGGTGTTGCATTGTTTGAACCAAATGAATTTCTATTGCTGTGCATTTTGCGATGTAATATCATGACATTTTGGCGAACACTTGTAAAATCGCATAAGTTACACTGGTAATTGCTGTTGCTGTTGTTATTGATGGCAACCGTATTTGCGACATTTTTGGTTTGATTGTGGGGTAGGTTTGACGTTGCCGATGTTTGTTTTTCGTGCTTTTCATTATTTAACGATTCATCATTATGGTTTTTTGATATATTCAGTATTTTTGTTACGGAATCCTAAAACAAAAATATCAAAAGAATTTTTCAAAATTCAATTATTTTTAGTTTTTATATTTAATGGCCTTTTTTAATATTTTTACAAATTTATTGATTTTAAAAATTAGATTCAAACCGAAAGAAATATCAACCTTAAATTTAATTTTCTGGTGTTGCCAAACAACAGAGTAGCGAAATATTGAAAATTTTAAATTAAAATGTATAAAAAAACTTTTAGATTAATCAATAAGTTTGCAAAAATATATGTTTATACATATGTATGTATAGTTTAAAAACTAAAATAATAAAAGTAAACTTTATTTTTTAACTCACACCACTACGACGTTTTTCTCGATATTCTGATCCATCATTGTAATCATCACAGGTAGGAATTAACGGTTGACCTAATATCGCTTTAACGATACTTTCTGGTCGATCGTTTATTATTAAAGATGTTTCTTTTCGCCGGGTTAATTGCTTGGCAACCTCCACATCATTAGGGAACTTTTCCATAAATGCGTTACCACTATTGTAAAGTGCTTCAAAGAAAACGAATAACATACATATATATATTTTTAATTAAATAATTTTGCAAATAATTTAAATATTTTTACTTACAGTAACCCTTTCGTATAAATTCCTCTTGTTTCGCACATTGGAAGGGAAATATTTGCTTGCAATTGCGTACATATTCACTGAAATTATGCAAAAAAAA
>NDXZ01006040.1:0-12086 GCA_003055125.1 Paykullia maculata | reverse complement strand
AATAATCGAAATTTATTAGACTCTAACTGGCATGCTCGCAACACATTATTTTTATATAAAAAATCTACGCCTTAATTCGTTAGGACCTTAGAACGAATACTGATTATGGTTAGACGCTTTGTTGTCAAAATCTACTCCTCTTTTTGGACACATAAATTCTGGTGACCTGAAGAAGAGGCTTTAGTTTGTTGAACCGGTGGGTCTTAGCATTTGAATTTCAACAGGACCTTACAGTCCATCAATAGTTTGGCCTGAAATTTTCACCACAAATGCATAAGAAACATGTAAGAAAAATTGTTATTATACCCTTTACCTAAGGTGATAATAGAATACTAGATCTAGTTTGAATTACTACAATATTCATATGCGACCCCATAAAGTATATATATTCTGCATCCTTATAGATAGGGAAGTCGATTTAGCCATGTGCGTCTGTCCGTCTGTTGAAATCGACTTTTCTTAGCCCCCCGATGTCGTATGGACACGGTATTGGTATCAAACGATCAGAAAATTTCCCGAAATGCTTGCTATTGAAAGTCACCAAAATCCGACAATTAACGAGATACATATAAGCAAAAAAATTTTTTTTTTAAATATTTTTTTTTACACAAAAATGATTGTATTTGTGTGTAGGACATGTTTTTTGAGAAATTTCATTAACATTTTTTTTTTGAGATATAAGCAAAAAATTTTTTTCGAGATATAAGCGAAAAAAAATTTTTTTTACACAAAAATGAATTATATTTGTGTGTAAGACATGCCTTGCGATAAATTTAAAAAAAAATTTTTTTTGAGATATAAACGAAAAATTTTTTCGAGATATAGGCAAACAATTTATTTTTATTTTTTTTTACGTCAATACACGCAGTGAAGGGTATATAAGATTTGGCACAGCCAAATATAGCGTTCTTACTTGTTTTTAATATGTTTAGGTCTGGCCAACACTATGTAGACTAATGACCACAGACAGACCCGAACTTTGTGTGAATAAAATAGAAAACATTAGTCTAGCGCACATGTTGGCAGTTATGAAAGACTCAGTGGTTAGGAAGGAGGTCGAAAGCTGCCAGTAGACGTCGCTAGAGTTTAGAATAGCGGCGCCTATACCGGTAGATGGTCAGAAATCACTGAGTTATAAATGGGGTCGTTTTGAAATATCCTCTTCAAATACATGTATTAGTTATTTTACAAATAATTTTGTAAATTAAACAATTTTTTTTTTGAAATGATAGTTTCACATAAAGATTTCAATATATTGTAGTTGTTGAGGGAATTTAAGGGCATTTGGCAAGGCTTATTATGGCATTCGTTTATGTTAACAATCTTATTCGCAAAGAAAATGTAAACTTTTTGTTTTTATACAAACTTACATACATATTTGCGTTTTTAGTATTTTTTTTGCGTCAGAAGTCCTCTGTAATCCTCTATAAATAAATTTTGAGTTTTTCCTTTGTATTATCAACTAAGCTTATGAGGTATATTCGATAAGATCTATTAGCACAAATCATTTGAAATAATTTGTTTGCAATAGTAAACGCAAACGCAAACCCTTCAAAATTATGCTAAAATTAAAAGAAAAAATCCTTAAGTTTTCTCGATTATTATTTGACATTTTCCTTGGCCTACTAATAAGGATTATTTGGTTGGTAACTGTTTTCAATAAAAACAAAATAAATAAAAAAATATATTTTACTTTAAATTTAACATTTTCTTGGCAAATTTTATTTCAATTTCTGCCATTTAAATTTGAAATAAATAATAATAAAAAAAAAAACTTTTTACTTTATCTGCTTTCACATCATTTACTTTAGCCTCTCTGGCTGCTACCGAAATACCTTTTAAAACTGCTTTTAGTTTTTTTTGTTGTTATTTTCGTAAAACAGTAGGTATTTATTAACGAAAAACAAAATACTTATATGAATAAATTTCTGAACAATTGCACTGTGTTAATTGTGCAAGCACATTTGTGTGATTACGAACGTTTGCACGTGCACAATCACACACACACAACGTCCACATAAAAGGCAGTGGCATGAAAAAAGAGAGCTCAATGCAAATTTATTGCATACTTTTTTGAAAACAATGGTAATACTTTCTCTATGTATTATATATATAAGTGTGTGTGTTTATTTGTTTGTGTGCATTTGTATGGCTGTATGTTATCACAAAGCATCATAAGTAGGTCAGTTGATTAAATGGAAATCGCTTTATATACTCAAGCACAAATACAAACACATACATATAAAATTACAAATGATTCAGGAATGTTCAAAAATATTTTTCCATTTTAAATGTGGAACATAAAAAATATACATATTTAAATAAATAAAATAAAAGATTTTTGCAAAGTTATTCAAAACAAAAAAAACAAATAAAAGTATATGAATATGCAACATTATATTTGTTTGCTAGCCCATGTCTTTGTGTATAGGTATGTGTTTTATGGATATATGTAGAATATTTCTTTATTAAAGATTTACTTTGCAACAAATGTGCTTCCTAAAGTTTTGTTTTTAAAACATTCGTACTTATTTGAAAATTGAAAATGTTTGTAGAAAAAACATTTTAATTAAAAACATAAAACAAAAGTTAAAGAAAATGGATGGATATTTATTAAAGATGTATAAATCGAATTAAAATTAAGTCGGATTAAATTGAAAGAGATTTTAATTCTTGTTATATCTTAAAGCGGACATTTCTGATCCTGGTGCAGGTTCTAGTCTTGGAAAAATGTTTTTTAAAATGTTATGTTTAAAAAAATATGTAATAATTTGACAAATTATGAATTTTCTAGCTTCAAAAAATATCCTTACTTTTTTTAAACACCACCAAGAAAAATATTCGTTTTGTCATTTTGTCTGTAAGTCATTAATGCCCATCATCCGTATAAGGAATATTTCCTTATTAATTAATAATCATACACTGTAACATCCCTACTAGTGGGGCAATGCAGGAAAGAACTGTCTAGGCTATGTCAAATGTCTGACATTACACCCCCCGGGGGTAGTTAGAAAAGCATCATGATGATAGTCCCATTATGGTGCTAATGCCCACGGGGCAAAAGAGGCTTGCCTTAGCCTCGGGTGGCTGGACCCAAATTGGTGATTCATCAGAATCAATCTGGTACCACGGAAACCTGTAAGCCTCCGGGACTTGTCATGTTGAACTAGCAGGAAGAGCTGTCAATTTGTCTGATATTCGTCTTTGGACTTGTTTCGGACGTTTGAATATACATCTCCATGAGTGTTACTAATAACACATGCAGTGCAATAGAAGGTCGGAGTCCTGGCTGATGCTTGTGCTGGTGAATGACTTTGGTCAGCCGGACCTTATCAGACTTTACCTTATAATAGGTAGGTATGACAGCAAAGGGAACCTAGATAGCCCGAGCTCTTAAGCAAGGTGCCTTCTCTATTATCCAGAATCATAATGGGTGGATAAGTTGCTACCTTTGTGTTCCTTGCAAGTCACACAGGGGCGATGGTTAACGCATAATAATTAAACTCGTGGTTGGACCACTGTCTGGTAATGTCACGATGTGACGGTACAGACACAAATATATTTCACGTATGTCTGACATTTCTCTAGTCTGGGTCCCTGCGTATAGGTGCTACTATGGCAATGAACGGGCATATGAACTAGTTAAGGAAGGATCTGCTTTGGATGTATCCAGTGCGTGTTCAGTCGCAACTTCGCTATTAAAAACCACTTTCTCAGCAGAGCTGGGAATAGGTGGGGAGGTATGGACACATATATGATTGCCAATCAGATGTGGCCCTGCTTTGATATCAGACGTACAGCGCAGCTCCCCCACCTTACATGGGGGGGCTTAAAAAAACTTGACACATCCAAATAGGCGGCACAACCAAATAAAATAAATAAATATATATATATAATGAGCAAGTGATAAGATTACAGTTAATTAAGCCGGACAATATGACACCAGTGCAGATTAAATACAGTTTTCATGCATTTGCAAGATACTAACTTGGTTTAAGGGATTTTCTTGTCAAAACCTGGTAAAGGGAATTATGTTTGTTCACGCAAAAATTAGGGATGGGCAAATGCAAAAAAAATATCTACATAATATGTAGATATTTATATAATATATTATATTTATCCTATCGATATTTTTTTTAATAACGTTGCTGGTTGGTTAATATCGATTTAAAAATATCTATGTATCGATATTTTGATATTTTTCGTAAATTTATAAATACAGTAGAAACGAACTTTATATAACAGAAAGTAATTTTTTATTGCTGTTTAACAGTTAACATAGAAACCATTAATAGAGAAAATCATATTGTAGTTAAAATACGAAGTAATCACCCTCTGTTTGATGTGTTCGACTGTTAAACAGCTTCTACTATCGGTAACTGTCCAAATTACCGCTGAAGCAATTCTTTTCGAAGACACCAAGGAAGCCTGACAAACTAAATATGTATCTAAGGGTGACTTCAGAAAGGACAGGCGTGAAATGCTGGACACAGAAAGCTTCACACGTTTATGTTTCGTTAAAAATACATTAAAAACACAACAATTAAAACATTGTCAACAAGTTATGCACAATAGAAAAGCTAACGCTGAAAACACCACAATTATGAAACTGTATACAAAGAACATTCAATTTTTACACTTGGTAGTTAGGGGGGGGGGTGACTAAAATATTGTATTCAATAAAGACTGTGACAAGAAGATTTTTTTTACAAATTAATAACATAAAATACAAAACGCGAGTTGAAAAAAATATCGAAAAAAAATTGCCAGAAAAAAATTGATATCGATATATTGCAAAATAAAATATCGACAGAATATATCGATTGATATTAAAAAATATCGATATATTGATATACGTTAAAATTCTATTCCGGGAGGACATGGTGGCAAGAATAAATCATAAAACAATTTAAGCCCAAAACTACTAGAATTTGTTTTTATACTAAAAACGTTATATATTACTATATACATTATAAAATAAATTAAAAGCGGAACTCACTCTTCGTAGCACATTTGCAATTTATGCAAATATGCACTATTTTTTTGCTACAAAGAGTGAGTGTATATTTCTAAGTATGTTGGAAGTTTTTGATAACAGCTGATTTTGTAGGTGACAAATACTTTAATGCCGCCATAACCATGGCCGCAGTCAATATATCAAAGCTAACGCAGTTGTTTAATCTTCAGCGGTAAAAACTCTTAAGAACAATATTCCTTTCAGACTAATGAAATATAAAATATATAAATGCATTAAATTATATAAATTATAATAATACAATTTTAGTTTAAACATAGGAAAAAAATAATCCAAAAACGTTGTGGTGATGTTATTTTATTAGAAATATTCGAGAACATATTTGTTTTGAAAGTCAGTAGTAATAAAGAAATAACCACAACTATGTATGTTTGCATGTATGTACGTATGTACATATATTTGTATGTATTTACATATGCCCGAAAGGTAATTTACGCGTCGGCCTCCGCCGCCGCTAAACTTTGTAAGCACATGTTTTAAGTTATTTGTTTTGAATCAGCTGTTTCTGTTGTGCAAATTTTTGTAAGACAATTTTGCACTGATTTTTAGTTGTGCAAATTGCATTTTTATGTATTTTGTTGTTGTGGTCTTGCAAATGTTTGCTTTTTTGCACTTTTTGCACGATATGCACGACTTGCACTGGGAGTTTGCATCGAAGAGTGAGTTCCCCTAAAGTTTTTGATCTGTTCTTTAAATGAAAATTTTAATACTTATGTGTTTGTACATATGTACATATGAATGCTCTAACAGATAGAGGGACAGACAACGCCTAGACAATTCAAAAACGAATTTTAAACGAATGTGTATTTTGAAGGACTATTTTTGTTTGGTATTACAAACATTAACACAAACACATTGTGATTCAGTTTTTTTGTCAGTTGAATGATGATGCAAATTTTTACTTCGGAACTTAGTTTTTCGAATAAAGGATGATAGTTCGAAACTTCAGTTTGATGTAAATGCGTTTTTTATTAAATGTTAAATCGGGTTGTGTTTTTGTGCTTTATTTCTTTTAACTAAACACTGACAGGTTCCAAATTTTTGTTTTTTTTCTTAGTTCACAACTTTTAATCCTACGTAATTTTTGGGACACCCTAAACCATTAGCCATATAATGTAAACCACATTGTGTTTCCAATTCAGGTGGAATTTTTAATTCGGGTGACATTATTCGTTGACAAAAGGGCTGTTTAGTCCCAATGTATACGGACTGAATTCCAATTATGAAGAGAGTTGTTCTTTAAAAAATGTGGTGTAAATAAAGTTCCCTAATAAAAGTAAGACAGCACCGAAATACTTAAATTTTGCAGTATTTTATATCTGATTAATTTTGGATAAACTCTTTACTTAAAATTCTTTTGTATATATTTATCTTATATTCAACTTTCTCTTAAATCATTATATCTAGTCAGTGGAAGCTCCTTGGTGTTTGAACACACCTAGGCAAAGGAAGGCATTACGGGACCTCAAATTAATGGAATTTAACTATCTGCTTATTAAAGTCCTGTCTTGTGCAAAAACAAAAACTAGTTTCGATCTGGTCTGGTTATTGGTAAGGTTCGTTTGAAGAGCATGTGTTGACTGTAGTTAAAACAATAATTATAGTATGAAAATATTGGTTAAATCTTTAGTAATCTCCTTGAGACATACTTTAGTCAAACAAATATATCTTACCAGTATTTTGATATGACCGCCGCAATGAAGAATTATATCTTATTCTAGTGGCTCACTTCTAACAAATAAATATGTCTTAGGATCTGTTGGGTTTTTTTTAAACATATTTAGCGGAAGGGATTTGATTGCTCAAGTTGCCATCTTTGTGGTCTTTCTATGACACATAAGGTTGATAGTTTAATGCTTTACTTTTACCTTATACTAAAACCACTGTTAGTTTAGAACATCATGGCAGCTACTGACATTAATCATTTTATGTCTGCCTTTAAACCATTTGAAATATTCTATATTGACATTTTTCCTTTTCGCAGAATATTTTATTTTTATTTTCATATTACTTTTAAGCATTTAATTTTCAATTTTTTTCTTCGATTAAAAAGAAAGGACAAAAAAAAAGAACGAAATCCTTTATATCATCTTTTGCATAACGACAACAAGCGACATTTCATTTTGCCATTTCATCTTTCCAAACCTCGAAAATGAAGAACATTTTCTTTTACATTTATTTGTAACCAGAGTATAAAAATGATGTAAATTCCTTAAATTCTATTTGGCATTTTTGTGTATAGACAATAATTTATAGGGAAATTTCCCTACTGCCGTTGTTATGCGTTTAGTCATGTCTCTAAGAAATCCTTTGCAATGCAAAAGAAATTCTTCGTTGCATGCATTTACTTACATACATGCATACACAGAATGATGGAGAGACATAGAGAATTCCTTAAAAATCATTTTTATTTTTATAAGAAAATTTGACGACAAGCGCTGCCATACATTTCACTATAAGAGTCATATCTGTGCAAGGATTCTAGATGCGACAAAGGACTTTTGTGAATGTTTGTTGGTTTAAGGCGAAATACACATACACATACCCACACACTCTTTTACTTGTCTGGCACACATTTTAAGCTACTTGGTGTCATCTTTCCTGTATTTAAGTGAATTTACAGTGGGAGGCAAAACTGTTTATTTTTGCTTTTTATTTAATGATTTTAAATTACAAACTGCTAAGGACAATTATAACTATTTAGAATTAATTTTTGTAAAGTTTGGTTTCATATTTAAAATGTAACATTTTTTCTTTAAACAGAAAATAAGTGAAATTTCAATGGATAAAAAATATTTTATCCACTGTTAACTCTGTTTGTCTATTAGTCTGTTGATTGTCTTTTGAATTAATGCAAACTATTAAAGTAAGAAATGTTTGTCTTCTTTTTTTCCTCATTTTTCTTATCTTTGTGTAAAACGTTTGTAAGTCATTGGTTTAAATTACTTGTGTTATCCTGGAATTTGCCATTAAAGAAAATAAAAGTGGCAACAAAAAAGGAAAGCGAAAAAATTTAGAAATGCGATATAACTCTTATACATTTAACATGTAATTCGTTATTCACTTCCATTTCTTTCTTCCTAAAATGTTCTCATCTAAAGTACAATCCCTAATTAAATGTAAATTACAAAATACTCCAAAGGAATAGAAACACAAAATTACTCTTACAAATCTAGAGATTTGTAGCAGAAAGGAAAAAGGGTTTAATATAAGTATCCAAAGGCATTTGGATATTAATAAAGTTAAAGGAAATGCTAATGTCTGTCTAGCGAAGGGAAGTAAGTGCTGAGACAGATGGAGGAAAATTATGAAAGAGAAATTAAGTTAATTTAAGAAAAAGTCTGGAAAGTTTAAGAATAAAATTTATGCCTTAAATTGAAAAAAAATTTTAATATAAAATAATAAAAAATGTTAAACCAGCAGAAAGGACATACGATACAAATAACAAAAAATTATTAAGGAGTTTTTAAATAAAGAAAATCTTTTTAACATTAATTTTTATTAAAGAGTTTATTAGTTTTTAAATAAATTTTTTGATTAACATTTTTTTACTTTTATCTATTAAAGATTTTAATGAAAAATGAGAGTTAAGGACAAAATTTTGTTTAAGTAGAGAATAAATCCAAAAAGTTTTTAAATTACAAAACATTTCGGAATTTGTTTTTAAATCTACAATAAACCTGAGATAGGTTGACTTCCCTAACTCTTTTACATTGAAGGTGTAGTTTTTCCCCTGAGAATTAAGAATTCCATGGACAAAGACAGAGAGGCAGGCAAGTCTTATAATATCCGATGATAAAGATTGTTAACGGGGTTGCATTTGAAGTGCACTTTAAAATAAACGATTAACATTTCTTAAGCATCAGCTTTAAAAAGAAATTTTGACATTTTTTCTCTGTCTTTTATTATCTCCATCTTCAACAATGATGATATTGTTGTTGTTGTTGTCATTGCCTTTCCTTTAGAGTAAAGTGGTATCATTTTGCACTTGAATTTTGTAATTTTCCCAGCTGAGTTTAATATTTGTAAACGGAAATAACAAAAGACAAGATTTTCTTTTGGAAGACAGGTCATTATTTAAGCAGATAATTGTGCCAGAAAATAATTGAAAAATGTTTTTTCTCTAAACACCATAAGACACAGAGAGAAGAGGATGTTAAAAGCTTTAGTAGTCAAGGTTAATGTTGCAGCTTAAATAAGACTAAAAAACATAAAAACAATTTTTACAATATGCAAAAGCTTATTCTGAAACAACTGAGTACAATAAAATTACCTAAAACTTGTCACCAAGCATCCATTCACATTCAACAATATATGTCATAAATAATCCTAAATGATGGTTTTTGCTTAATCCTTTTATCCTTAGTCAAAAATTTCGGCTGGTTGTATGCAACATTATTTGATGGTTAAATTAAAGAAAGAAAAAAAAACTAAAAAAAAAGATAATCATAATAAAACATGCAATAAATTAAGTACTTTTATCATAAAATTATTATGTATTTTTGCTAGACACCGGCCAGTATCATCGTCAGCCATAATTTTTAGTTGTTGTGGACGATTCCCAAAAAATGAACAACAGCTGTAACATTAACGTGACCATAATTATTAAAACAAACAGGCCGAATTGTTATTGTGAACAAATTTACTGTTTGTCTTTTGTTCGGTTTAGGCCACGACCATAGGGTTGGGCAACGTGTAAAAAAGCATTGGCCACATAATGAGACAATGGCGGCCATGAAGTTTAACAATTTTTCTTTGTTGAGGTCAAAAGTCTGGGATTAAAAAAAAATACCAAAAGAAATAAATCACAAAACAAAAAACAGTCTATAGTTTTAAGTTATGGACTATGCATGCCAGGGAACTTACTTTAAAAAAAATAAAGAAATAAATTTAAAAGTGTTTAAAAGAAAAGTTTAATTTTATAAATTTAACACATTATGAAACGTTGTATACAATTTTTTTTAATAAGGCTACAACAGAAGACATTATTTTTAAAGTAACCATAAGGAACAAATAATAAGCCTTTTTATTCTATTTAAAACAATATTTATTTTTTCTTAATACTAATCGGTGAGAAGAAATTGTTGATGTTTGGCACAACATTTAATGATTTATTTGTATAAAACTGGCAGAGCCCTGGTGTACTTCGTTCTTTTTTTAGGGAGAAAAATTTACAGTTTAGATTTTTCCAAGTAACATAGTCTGAATTTTTAACGAGTGGAACAGTCGGATTTGATAGGAAATCTTTTCAATTTCAGTCTTTTCGGGCAGATTTATTCAATTTTTGGTCACTAAATTTTTACTCTTTACTTTTAGTCACCTTGCAACGACGTAGTGACATCATTTGTGGTCGCCGGACGGCTCTCATAGTTTCGACGAAATATGTGCAACATACTTTATGGCGTTAAATTGTTAAGTCGTATAATGTACATATAAATGGTCGGATCTTAATCAAAAAAGCAACTATTAGTCAATTTAAGATAGTAGAATGTGTGGGAATGGTTTATTTTAACCTAATTTTGCATAAATAATATAAAAAAAATATTTTTGGTGAAAATAAATTGCTCTGAAAGAAAAATTTAAATTTAGTTTAAATCAAAGTCGGTTCTTTTTAAAAACGGGTGACTTTAAAGGGGTGACACATCAAATCGTAAAATGTTTTTATACAAATTGTAACAAAATATGGGAACAAAAGGTGGGAACTCTTATCAGCTGATTTTCTAAAGTGTTGACGAATGAAACGAAAAAGAAGAAATTATTAATGGCAAAAAATGCAAAAATCTATTTATTTCTTTAAAAAAAAAAATTAAAGGAATTACTTCCCTTTTTAAGTTAATTTTATATAAAAAAATTATTTTAAAATATTATATTTTTGATTGGTGGATGTATCTTAACAACGTAGAAAATTTTATGTGTTGCCGGCTTAAAGATTAGTAGTTCAGAATTTTCCATTAATATTAATTGCAAAAAATATTTAATAAGATAAAAGTTATTGTTTATTTATATTTAGCCGACAAACATTATAAAAAAATCAGTCACTTAAAAAGAAAGAAATTATTATTTCTTTTTCTGGTCGTTATTGGACGCTGTTGGCTATAAAAGTGGTCGGTAAAGTGCAGGATTCCTAAACCCCAAATTGATTGAAATGAGTCGTAACGTGGTCGGTATGACGTCCAAAGCATTGGCCGGAGTCAACCTTAGACGTCGTATCGACGTCGTCACGACCAAACTCTGTTACTTGGACAAAAAATGTTTTGATCAATGTTAGCCCTATTTTAAAGTGCAATAAAAATTTTTCCTAAAGTCATCGATTTTCGTCCTTAAAAAAAATAAACAAAAAAAAATATAAAGAAGAATAACAACCTTTAATTAAAAAGTCAATGAATTTTAATCAGTACATTTGTATGTTGAAAATTTGTTAAAATATGCACTAGCACGTATTTCTTAGGTCTAGTTTTTAAAAAATGGGTATTTAATTAGAATTTGGCTTTATTTTTAAATTTAAAAATACTTTCACGATAAAAATAAAAAATTACTTCGAAAAAAGTTTAGATATTAACTTAAGAAATTAATAACGTGCGCCTTTCACAGGTGGGGGGCATCAATTCAAATATTTTTTCTTAAAATTTTCCTATTAGTTTAATTTTTCAGTTATATGCAATCTAAACTTTAAATGTTAACAATTTTCTACCATTTTGGCAATGGGCTATAAGACCCACAAAATCTATTTTTTAAATAATTTCATTTGTACCTCAAAATCTTTATCCGCTTTTTTTTTGATAACTCAATGTAAATTAATGAGCTGTTTCGTCATATATCTGTTAGACGGAGGTGTGTTTTGTACTCGAAATCGTTGCAAATGTTTCAGCGAAACCTTTAACAAATTATCTTATGGTTACCCATATTTTCCACTGTAGTCTTTTAGCTGCCCTACAAGAAATGGATGACCGAAACTAATACAAACACAATATTTTCACTTTTTGCAACAATTTTTTTTACACATTTGCAACAATTTTGTATTCAATTGCTGCTACCGAGGTTGCCACTGTTG
>NDXZ01006034.1:0-10325 GCA_003055125.1 Paykullia maculata | reverse complement strand
TTTCTGATCGTTTGATACCAATAACGTGTCCGTACGACGTCGGGGGGCTGAGAAAAGTTGATTTTAATAGATGGACAGACGGACATGGCTACATCGACTTCCCTATCTAATATTGTAGAAATTACAAACGGAATGACAAACTTATATATACTCTTATCACCTTAGGTGAAGGGTATAAAAATAATGCATTGTAAGGTGAGAAGGGTATACATATGTATATAAGATTATCTAAATTGATAAAATTGCTTGTTGAAATATTTGCACTTGTCTATAAATCCATCCTATTTGTTTATTAAAACAATATTGTTGATACATTTTATGCAATAAAATTTAGTTTAACACAAAAAGATTTTAACTTCAAACTAATAATAAACATTTTACAAATTGATTTGACAAACCAATATATTAAAAATATGTTTATTTAAAAAATTATTTGGTTACATAAAATCTTGCTTTAAAAAGGAACAATTTATTTTTTTCTCCTTTTTAGCAACAAAAAAAAGGACAATTCAAGCGAAAAGATTTTTAAGTCTTAAATAACAAACAAATACAAATAGAAAATAAATAAAATAAAATACATATGTTTTAGGTATAAAGGAAATAAATAAGTAAACAAACCATATCCTCTTACACAAACACACTAACACACATTCGTATGTATACATATGTACATTTCTCTTTAAATTAATTTTAAAGAAAAAATGTATAACTTTTGATAGACAGAAGGACAAACAAGCACAGATCTTTAGTAGATTGACCCAAACTCATCTAAATACGTATAACTCACTTCCGTTTCTTTTAGCCTAAATAAACCCAAATATTTCAAAACAGTCAATGTATGGATTTCCTTTTTGCCATAATTTTCCTTAATCCCCTAAAATATTTTATTTGCGGATTATATGAATTTACACAATGTGGCAATTTTTTATAAGGATAATAACCTGACTTGATTTAATGATAAAATAAAATTCATATAAGAAATTTTTTACTTTACACAAATCTTATTTTAAGGCAAGATTTTTATAACAATAAATTAATTTTTGTATTAGTTTTTAGTTGGGTTTTAAAAGCCAAGAGTTTTTTTTATGAAAAAGGTTTTTTTTTTTTTGTTGAAACATTTTAAAAAAAGTATAAACAAATAAATATTTACATATTTCTTAAAGAAAAATTAGGTAGAAATTAAATTTTAATATTTTTTTTCTAAATCCTACAATTTTTTTTTCGAATTCCTAAAGTTCCAGTTTATAAAACTTAATAAAATAAATTTATGTTAAACTAAACGGCCCCCAAAAATGTATTTAATAACTTTTATCTTTTTCACAACCACCAGTAGTGAAGGCAGGAGTGTACACATAATTTGTCATTCCGTTTGTATTACCAAGAAGTACTCATTAAGGACCTAACAAATGATACATGGGTTTTGTGACATATTGATCCGATATTGCTAATTCCGGCCGTCTGTGGGAAACAGTCTCACAGCCAGCTAATTGAGCCGAATCAAATAAAATTCATCATATGAATAATAATCATAGGCCGTTTGCAATTAAAAATTAAATAAATTGGCAGAGTAGAAAAAAAGTTAAAAGACAAAATCTAAAAGAATTTAAAAAGAAATAAAAATTTTTTTTGTTTTATTGGATTAAATCATTTTTAAACTACTACATTACGTTAATTATTGTTTTAAGCAATTTTTTTGTTATTAAATCATTAAAAGATTTTTTTTTTACTTTTAAACGTCAAAAAACCTAATTACCAAAAAGTTTTAAAAATCTCCAAGAAATACCCAAAAAAGTTAACAAATAACGGAAAATTTTTTATACATTTTTTTTAACCTTTTGAAAAAATTGGTAAACGATATAGTAAATATAATTTTAATCTTCATATGAAACTAAACTCTTTCTATTTAAGTCCGTCTGTCTGTGCGTTAAAACACGAAAGACCAAGTGGGACCAAGTAGGATCAAATTTCACTGAGATATTTCTTAGATATATAAATGTTTGGTATTGAAAATGTCCATCCATCCAACAGTAAAAATGTATGCATTATAATGCAAAAAAAACGCGTGCGTATTACCGTTTTGCATAAAAAAACGTTTAACGAAATGATAAAGAAAAATGTGTTTTTTTTTTTTGAAAAATTGTAAAAGCCCTAGATTGGAAAAAAGGCTTAAATTAAAATCTATTAAAAATTATTCTGTGCAGCGTCTTCTTCACTGCAATTTTATAAGTAATAAACTATACAAATTCGAAACACCCAGTTTAGGTCCTTTTGCTTCTTCATTTTTTAGGTTATTTCCTTTCATGTGCTCTAATTGCACAAAAAAGTTTTACTGACCTTAATTTCTTAACATTTTTTTTATTAGTTCTAAATACAATACAAGAAAAATGTTATTAAAAAAAATAAATTTCAATTTATAGATTTGAATTTCAGTTCTGGCATTGAACCAAACCAGAATCCCACACAGCAAAGGCTGGAGCAATAACAGTCAACCAAAGTTCAATTTAATGTGTTTCCTGTCAATGTTTGCCGATTGGGAAGTGGAAAAAGCATAAAGAAAACCAAAATATGATAATAAAAAAACTGCAGGAAGAAGAGAAAAATCGTGGCAAAATTAAAATTTTACAAACATTTTCTTTAACATGAAAATTGTAAAAAGAGAACGAAGGAAAATCATTTTGATTGAAATAAAAATAAACTCATTAGGCTTAACTCAAAAGTTATACCAGAATTTAAAAAAACAAACCCAAACAAATTTAATGCTTTGAGGGTTAAATACTAAAAGAGCCACAAACATATTTGCCTTTTACAATTTGGTGGCCAAAAAACCCACCCTCACTCCTCCCTCCAGCAACACTGTAATGATGACTTAATCGAAAAAATTAAATAAAAATATTTCCAAACACGCAAAGATAAGAAAATTTTATGTTTTTAGTGATAAATTGTGAATATATGTGTTTGAATTGTAAAACATGTAATTATTAGGGTTTTTTCATTTTTATTGTTTCTTAGAAATCAATTAAATTATTTTCCAACATGTCATTATAATTAAATTATCATCCTTTACATCAACTTATCTCAAAAGCCTGCAGACAGCGCATAAAAATGGTTTTAAATAGATTTTAGTTACTCAAAAAAAAAAAAAAAAAACAAATTTGTGTCAAATTTTGAACATGTGTTACCAAAATGTAAAGAAGAAAAGGGATCATATTAAAAATCCATTAAAACCATCATTAAAATTTTCACTTAAGGTAAATAAAAGGTTGCATGTAAAGAGACATAAATAATCTGCGATAACACAAATAAAAGTTGAGCAAAACATTTTATTCATTTAAGAAAAATATATGTAATTGAAAAATTTTCTATTTTTCCGACACTTTGAGGGCATTATTATGCGAATTGTATCCTTTTATTTTTTAACAAAATTTTTTTAATTAATTCCCAAAAAAATCCAAAATCCCTTAACACGATTAACATTAAAACTGACGAAATCAATATAAAAAAATCTTAATCGTAATTTATTTAGGAGCTTTTATAAGACTAATCGACAATTATATGTCAAAAAAATAAATTTCTAAACAATTTTTAAAATCCCCAAAAATCCCTTCACAAAAAACAATAAGTAAAATAAAAATAAATATTAAATTTTAAGTTAAATTAATTAAATTGAATGCAAAATTTCATGCCTTTTTTATTTTTTTTGCAATAATGTATAGATTCCTAAAACTCTTCAGAAAATCGCCACAAATTTTAGTTCCTTAATTATATGTTTTTAAAAATATTTATTAAACCCAAAAGTGTTCTAAAAAAACTAAACTCCTATAAACAAAATATGAAAATCCCCGGCAAAACTCTTGCTAAGACTTAAGAAATACAAATTTATTATTATACTGCATTTGTTTTTATTATTTGACCTTAAAAATATATAAATTCTATTTAAAAAAAAGGTTATTAAAAATAATCATACTGGACGTTTTTCTAAACTTAAGCTAATAAGTCGGTTATCGATATCAACCGAGTCTCAGTTGCCTTGTAAGTTTTTGAAAAAAATTGTTGCAGATGGCAACTGAAAACTAACAGACAAAATCAGTTTTATAAATCTTAAATTACTTAGTAAATCGACTATGAATATAATTTTTTATTTAAAAAAATCCCTTAATTATTCCGTTGTAGGAATAAAAAAAGGTATCGATTACATTTAACAAGAAAAAATGTATTAACAATTTAAAATTCCTAAATACTTTCAAAAAATCCCAAATGTCAATGCTCTTAGAACATATGATAAACATAATCTAATCGCAACATCTTTTTTTTGCAATCATGTTTAAAATTAAAATAAACATATACGGCCGTATCTATAACGAAAAGTTAGAAACTACGTATACATTACACATAACTATCTGCTCACTTGCAAACCGATTAGGCCAAGCAGAGAGTTGGAAAAGAGTTTATTTATAATAAATTTCTAGCTGCCAATAATAAGAGTTTAATTTTAAGTTAACATTAGATTAGCAGAATGGATAAAAAAATACAATAAAAAAGGCACTTATGCTAAGTCCATGCTAAGTTTTTGTTATAAATACGGCTGATAATAAATTAAGGCAATTATATACATTTATGAAATTGGTCTTGACATACAAGATGTCTATAGCCATAATATGTATGTGATTATCATGCAAATGATTGAAGTAATCATAGAAATTCTGTAACCATATTCCGTGATCATGCTTAATTATGCTTTTCCTTTGCTGGCAATATAGCATTTTATGTGGTGGCTAAAAAATATCAGTTTTTTAGTGGACCTTGTAAGAAAACTAGGATCAATAGTTGACCAACCTTTTTAAAATTTAATAGAGATATCAGTGTTTTTGTAAAGCTTATTTCTGGTTAATATTATCTTGATTTTAACTTTTTTAAGTTTTTTAAATAATTAGATATTTGCAGAGATATTTATGTATGTTGATACCAATATATTTCATTCCTTTGAAGTTTCTTTTTTGGCCTCAAGAATTAGATGTTAATAAAATATATTAAAAAAAGCGTATTTTTATTGACACCAAAAATTTGGGATAAATATTCAAAAAAAATTACTGCATATCTGTCTTTAAATGTTAATTTATTCTTTAAACAATTCAATTGTAATTACGTATGCGCCATTGAATTTGCCACTTTTTGGGTGTGTTTGTGTCTGCTATAACGACCATAACTAAAACCATTCATTAATGACCATAAATGACCCCTATGTTACACATGAAATTAAATTTTGAACTAAAAGTAAAAACTTACTTATCATTTAACCTCTGTAGTTGGCCATAATAATCATGTTTCTTTAAAGGTTCTGCCCTCTACAAAACACTTTTAAAACTTTCTAAAATTTTATCTCAAAATACATAGGGTTAATTACTGCCACCCCTCTTACTAACTATTACTAGTGCAGCATCATATACAAATAGAGAAATTTTAACAATGAAAAAAATGCAGATTAATGATTATTGACCAATACAATGTTCATCCATTTAAACATTCATCTGTCTATCTCATACATACATATGTATGTTCATACATGTGTTCATCTTTCAATCTAACTCTACCCACATGCATTCAGCCAGTCAGCCATTCATTTGTCCATTCAAGCTAAGAATTACACACAAATAGACGCAGACGAACAGACATTTATACAGAAACTTACTTGCATTATAATGCATTTATTTTCTTTTGGAAACTAGAACATTTTCGATAGAAAACATTTTAGCTGTTAGACAAGAAGACATTTAACCCCTGGGATATTTTTTGAACATTTGCACATACATCCACACACACGTGCATCAATGTAACAGACCATACAGCATTTCTCTAATATTTGTATTTACAAGTATGTATACATATTCGTTATTTTATCTGTGTGTGTATGTATGTATAAGTTTGAGAGTGTTTCACGTATTATACAATATTTACTATTGTAACCTCAGCTGTTGTATCCGCATATTTTAGTAAACATTTGCACAGATACAACAACATCCTGGCAACAAACAAACAGAAATGGCAAAAAATTGGTTTAAATTTTCCCATACATCAAATAGAACACAAATACAAATGTATGTATGTATGCAAACATATGCATGTCTGTATGTGTATTTGTATTTAACAAAAATCTTGATTTACACACAAGATAAATACAACTTTTACATGTGTAACTTGTTGTTGTTACAACGACAGTGATTGAATAAGAAGAAAAAAAAGATTTTTAACGAAGAAAACAAAAACAAAATCTTTAACATATGATCCGTGAGTCGAACATTTTAAGGAATCGACAAATTTTTTAATTAGCCTTTGTTGTTGTAAATAATTCATGATTTACAAAAACTTAACGAAAATACAAAAACTATCGAAAGTTTTTCCTATAAATAGAACAACCCTGATTGGAACCTTCGATGGGATGTAACAAAGATTTATGTTTAAAAACTTTTAGTTCAAAATTTCTAGTATACAGCTTAAATTATTACCACATTTCGAAATATGAGAGATTTAAAAAAAATTGGAATTTAATTTTAAAGACACTTTTTAAAGCTGAGATAAAAATATTTATTTTTATTAACTTTTTTTTAATATAAATGAATAAAGAAGTCAGTTAAACGATTTTAAGGACACACATATAACATATGTATGTATTTTAAGTTTTTAATACTTGATCTCTTTAGCAATTAATATTTAATAAAAAAAATTATATGTTTTCTTTTTGGTCAATCAAAATTTTATAGACTTTTTTCGTTTAAATGTATAGGAGGAGCGATTTAAAACATGTTGCTAATAAATCTTCTTGAATGAAAAAAAAATTATTTAATGTATTATTTTTTGCTCCCTTTACAAAATCCCTGCCAGGTAATGAATTGCTGATATTCAAAGTGCAAAAGCATATAAATATTATTCAATATTATCTGCTTAGTTTTTGTGTTGTAAATCCAACAAAAAACATAAAATGAAACAAACAATTTTACAGGTATTTTACACCAAACCTCATCCTCTTAGCGAAAAGTTAATTATTTATTGTGAAAAAAAGAACCGGAAATTTTTTTCAATTTTTATTCGCTTCTTTTAAAAACAAAAAATTCATATTTTTAAAACAATAGAGGTGCAAAAAGAGCAAATATAAAGGAAAAAACGGATCAACTTTATTTTAGTTTTCAATAGATTTTCTTTTAAATGGTTATTTTTCCACAACATTTATACACATACAAACACACACACATGTACATACACGTCAGTGTAAGTGTAAAACGCTATAAATTCTAATATTCAACCAGGCAGTAAATTTAATAATATAAATATGAGAGTAGAAATTGTAGAACATAACGCGACGAAGAAATACAGAATAATCCACCCCAAAATGAATTTGCCACACTTCTCACACTCTTTAACCTCCCCCGCTGTACTAATATTCATATAAGGTCTACTGCCAATATCCCTAATATGCATAGAAATCGGTATGTATGTATGTAAATACGTATCTGTGTATATTTGTGTACGTGCACAAATATGTTTGTATGAATGTATGCTTACAAAAGACCATCTAGAAAACCAGTCGTTAGTTCGTAAGTATTTATTATGGCACGAGCCATAGTCCAGTACTCATTTGAGTATGTTGAACATAAATACTTCTCGTAGTACAATATAAAATAGAAACTAAATTAAAGCAATAACAGCAACAACTACAACAATGACAGTAAAAATAACATGCAAGAAATGTTTATTGCATGAATATTGGGGCATTGACATTGTATGTATATGAGTATGTGTGTATGTGTGCCGGTTAAATTTAGCAACTTGGAAAAATTCTATTAAACCAAAGTTATAAAAGAAGCATGCAAGAATGCGCTAATTTTAAATAACCTCTTATTTTTTATGAAGAATTTAAATGGGAAATTTTTTTTGCAAAAAATGTAGTTCTTAATCATAAAATTTTGCCCCTCAAAGTATTTTATATAAAAATATTATCAAGTAAGTAGTTAATAATATTAAACTAATAATCGCAACAAGCGTTAATTGGCCTGTATGTAGCCCTTTTAACTGAATTGTCAATTGTGGCCAGTTGCTGAGGACCTAAGCCACTCGTTGTTAAAAAATATCATTGGTAACAACAATTTTCATAACAAGTTACAAAAAATTAAGAAAATTTGCTATTCAGCTAGCTGAATAGAAAAGAAATTCAAAATACAAAAGATAATATTCTTAAAAATTTTATTTAGCTCTTAATATTTCTGAAACACATAAAATATTAATATTAAAAATGTGTCATAGACCCAGCTAAATCAGCTGAAATAAATATTTAGAATATTTTTTATATTCTTTTTTAAGGGAAATAAGAAGAAAACTATGCAAAAATGTAAAAAATTTAGTATTTCTTGTAATATATGCTGTTTTAAGCTGAATAAAATTATATTTTAATAAAATCCTTTAACAAAATTTGCAAATTTGAAAGAAACTTTATTATTCAGCTAGCTGAATAGAGAATATAAGCGCATATACTTACACATTTACTTATAGGCAGATCGTAAATTAATAAAACTGTTTATTCAGCTAGCTGAATTAAAAAGAAAATTCAAAAATATATTAATAAAAATTACGAAAGTTAAAATTTAAAAATTTACGAAAGTTTTCTATTTAGATTTTATTAAAAAAGCTGTTTTAATCAAAGAAGTATTAATATTAAATATGTATTAATATATGTATACCATATTATCTAATTTTTGTTTGATAAGTTTAAAATACAAATAATAATTATATTTGGCTGGCCAAATTTGGACACTATTTCCTGTAAGAACACAGAAAATTAAACGCAATAACTATTAAGTTGCCTGAGTAAACAAAATAATATAAAACATGTAAACATTTAAATATGTACATATGAGCCATAAACGTATAAAAATGTTATTCAGCAAGCGTTATTAAATATAATGTGAATATAATATAATATACATAAATATAATATAATATAAATATAATATAAATAATATAAATGCAGAAATTGCTGTATACATAAAAACATTAATGCAAACAAACTAAGAAAATAGGAAAAAAATTTTATTCAGCCAGCTGAATTTGAAAATTATTCAATAAATACATGTGTTATACTATTAACCTGTCAGAATTTACATATATGTATGTATACACCTTGCTGAATACAGAAAATTAACAGAATATTTTTGCATGAAATTTTAATTTACAAATTTTCAATCCTGTATAAAACAAGATAAAAAAAACTTTAAATTTGTTTTAGCAGAAAAAAAAATGTATAGAGATTTTACAAAACAAAAGAATAACGAAAACCAATAAAAACCAAAAATGAAACAAAGAAGAAACAGCTGAAGAATCCGTATCAATTCACTGGTCAAGTGTATGAAGTAGGACAATAAAATAAAAACGCCAACAAATGAGACAAAGGACAAAAAGTGTTCAGTTTTGGTTTTTTTGTTTATCAAATATAATAGATTTGGAGCGAAAAAATTGGAAAAAACAGACCCTGTAGTTTTTAATGTGTTCAAAGTTTAGTTATTAATAAAACATACATACAAACTGTTTTAAGAATCTTAGACGAAAAAATACATCCTTTTAACAAAATTGGAATCAGCAAAAAAATAGTAATATTGTTGTCACTTCATTTAACCTTAGTAATCTAAGGAGTAGTTAGTTTTAGCTTTTTTTTGGTATATCGTCACTGCATTTCTGTCATCTATGGAAAGTCTCAAGAACTTTAGGGCAATAAGCACAAGCTTGCAGTCATGTGTATTTTCGTGTTTGTAAAATTGTGGGCTTAAATTGTGGTTACCAAAGACCTTTTCCTCGCTGAATATGTAGGGGGTGGCTAATATTTGTTCAACTAAATCAAGGGGGTGGTTGGTCAAATAGCAATTGTTCTTTTTTTATGTCGAATCCTTTTGTTGTGGAAACGAAATGTGGCTAAATTATTTTAAATTTTTTCTTTCACTCTGTTTTTGCTGCTTTTAATATTTTAAAATAATTACTGGCTAAAAAGTTTTTTTCACATAAGGGTTGATTTATTTTTTTTTTCTTGCTCATTATTACTAGATTTGCAACAAACTAAAACAAAATCATTAATTTGTTAAATGAGCCATGATTTTATAAATTTGTTTCTATTATTTAGAATGTTTTTGTAGCAGTTTTCTTTGTTTCTATTTATTTTTTCCAAATGTAATTATTGTCTTTGCTCAATACAATTAATACAATACAATAACAATTATTAAATATTAAATACAATAACAATTATTAAATTTTTTTTGTCAGCAACAAAATAAATTCAAAGTATATGTATA
>NDXZ01006015.1:7896-18113 GCA_003055125.1 Paykullia maculata | reverse complement strand
GATTCGGTATAGCCGAATATAACGCTCTTACTAGTTTTAATCCTCATTTTGTAAATATTATTAACAATAACATTAATAAAAAATGTTTGGGAAACACTGTCTTTAATGTTAGTTTCTTTCTTATTTAGATTTTTTCGAAAAATTAGGATTTTTAGGGTTTCTTTTTCTTCATATTTGAATATAATTTTTTATTTATGAACAAACTTTTTCTTCTTCTTCAAAATTTTGAGTTGTTTTCTTTTTTATTTAGTTTTTACTTAGAAATCTCTTATTATTATTATTATTTTTTTGTTATTTTCAAGAGCCAAACCACAATAAATCTTAAAGCTGTCAAACAATTTGTTCCCTTTTTTTTTTGGTTTTGTAAGTCAACATCAACATAATTTCTGTAGTTAATGTTGTTGAATTGTTTAAAAGTCAGTCAAATTGACGACTTGAATGCTGCCTAAAAACAAAAGTTTGACGTCTTTAAGGTCTTAAGAAGATAAAGAGGAAGAAGAAGAAGAAAAAAACCAAGAGGTGTGTAAACATGTTAAGACGTCTTTAGCAGCCATCCGTTCATCTTTTAAAGTGATACAGCCAGTTGTTAAGTAGATGGGTGGCACTGTATAGTTTGATTACGAAATTTAATGCACTTTTAAAAGTGTTATTTGAGTATAAATAAATAAGTTTTGAAATTTCTAAAAATAGATTTAATTTTGATTTTATTTTTTTTGTTGTTTAATTATTTCCTAATAATAACAAACTTAAATGTTAAAAAACAAATTTTTTTTTAATAGCGAAAGTAAAACAAATTTTCAAAATCCTTAATTATTATTAAAAATTTTCAAAATATTTCCTAAAAATAAAAATAACGGAAAATTTATGAATTTTTTTTTGCTGTTAACAGATTTAGAACTAAATTTTTGGTAAAAAATATTTTTGTTAAGAGCAACTTTATCAAGTGGAATTTTTTTTGGTTTTTTTTTCATATGAAATTTTCTTATTTTCCTAACGAAATAAAGATTTTTTAAAAACTTGTTCAATTATATAAAACCGTTTCAGAAACATCATATTTTTTTAACGGAATGCTACTTAATACATATGTAAATTATATATGTATAGAAAAAAGTGAACTATAAAGAATTTTCGGTTAGAATTATTTATATTTTCAAAAAATTTACATTTTGTAAACATTTTATATTGACGTAAATGCCACTTGAAATTCGTTTTGGCCTTTGGAAAATACTTTTACTTGTTTTGACTTTGCTTTGTGGTTTAGGTCATAAATTTAAGTTTTAAATGTTTTTGAATATTTTTCAATGCCACAAATAATCCCAAATACAAGAAGTATTTCAATGTAAAGACAAAAACAACATTTTCCAACAAAAAAAAAACAGGTTTAAGAAAAAGAAAAAAATAAAATCAAAACGATTTAGAAAACCATAAATACCTTAAGCGTTGAAAAAAAAACAAACTGTAGTTTTTCAACAACAAATTCAATATTATTTTGTTATTTCCAATTATATTGATTTTGGTTTAAAAGCTCTTCAGAGTTTTCGAAAAACATTAGAAATTCCCTAATAATAAAAAAACATAAATTATAATTTTATTATGAAATATTTAGTAGTAGAAAACCGATCAACGGCCATAATTTCAAAACCACACAATCACAATAACAAACAGCAATGATTTTTGTGAATGCGAAAAAATTTATATTTTGACATTTTTTCTATGCAACATATAATTAATTATTCATAAGCCATTTGATTATATTAGTTAGTGTTCAAAAAACAAATAAAAAAAAAAGGTGGGTGTGTCTTTGAATTAATCTCTGTTTAGGTTTCAGTTGAATNNNAAAAAAAAAAAAAAAAACAACAACAATCGCGATTAAACGAAATGCCCTTTAGTCATTTGATTTGTCTACTTATACGAGACGCGATTTAAATGCTCGTAAAAAAGGTTATCGCATGATGAAATCTTCTTTTATTGATTCAATATTATTTAAATAAATAAATACATTCATAAATAAATTTGAAATCATTATTATTGGTGTCTAGTTTGTATTTATAATTATTATAAATTATTTCTCAAAACATGTAAGTAAATTCCTTATAAATAAATTACAAATATTTCATATATTTTATGGAATTTTTTTTTTATCAAAATGAAGTTTGGCACGTAAATTTGTAAACAGCTTTATTAAAGGCATTTGAAATATAAACAAATTGTTTGTGTAAAAACTTTTAGAATTTCTTAAGGTTTATTCAAAAAACAAAATAAAAAAAAAACAATATTTAAATTTTAGACATGTTTTGTAAACAACATTTATTAGGCCTGGTTTTCAACGAAATCAAAATTTTTAACAAAAAAATCAAAAACAAAACTACATAAAAACAAAAATTTACAAGAAAAATTTTTTTTTGTCTTTGTTTTTTTCTGTCTGTGTTTGTCTGTCTATGGGAAATATTTTGACGTCCCAATTATTAACCGGAAATTAGCGAGATTCACCGAAAATGTTTAACGTTTCTCTAAGCGAAAATAAAAAAAAGGTTTTTTAAACAAAATTAACTAAAAATTTTCTATAAAAAAATGTATTTCCTGGAATTGTCTTAATTTGTCGAATGACTCTTTTCTCTTGGTTGTCACAGGAATTATTAAATGTTAACAAAAAAAAAATATATATATTATCTTATTATTGAATTAAAAAGAATTTTATAAATTTTTATAATTTTCTTTTGGAAATAAGGACTAAAAGTTTCAGTTCCAGGGGTTAAAAAAAAGTTTCAAATTTCGGAATGAAAAATAGTGTTAATAATGGTAAACATTTTTTTACATTTTTGTTTCAAGGTTTTTAAAGCTGGCTTTTATGTCAAATATATTTTTGTGTAAGCACCACGGGATATCAAAAGTCAAAGGTCAAAAAATATTTGTAAACTTGTGAATATCTAGTTTCCGTAAAAAATATTAATCTTAAATAACATTTTATATAATGGACAGAACGAAAGCCATTAGTACATAAACCTGACAAAGATGAAACAACTTTTACTACTTTTCAGATATGCGATATAGGAAAACGTTTAACATTTTCACTTTAAAATATTTCTTATTTTTTTGTACTAGCGGCTATAATATTTAGCATTAGTTTTAGGCATCATAAGGGTTGTGTTAGGTTTTTGTTTGCAAATCTTGCATAAGTAGGCCAATGTGTGTGTAGTCCCTTTAATAAAGAATTTCAGAGTATCGAAAAATATTTGAAAAACGAAAATTTTTAATGTTTATTCCTTGTTAGATTTATAATCCTGTGCCCATGTTCTGTATTATAAGTGAGAAAAGTTTCATTCGAAAAATTTATAGTCGCTTTGTTTAAAATAGGGTGAGTTAGAGTAAGTCAACTATTTTGATTAAACTTTAAACTAAACTATAATTAAAAGTTATCTGAATCACACTGTTAACAACCAGAAGACTATTATAATTTCAAATTTTTTTTCGTTTCGAAAACTTTTTACAAGTTACAGAACAGGGATACTGGTGAAATAGTATCACTGAAACCGTAGCAATGCCAGATGCGACAACAAACTGACTACAATATGGAAAATGTTTATAATCTTTTTGTTCGAAAAACATTCGCTTAAGTTAGATTCACTCATTGTGTCAAGCCAAAATTTTTCTCCAGACATTTTTTTTATATTGAGTTTGACGTCTCACTTTTTGAAAGAGACAAATAGTTTTTTCCGAACAACTCTAAGTTTAAATTAGTTTAATTTTAATTTTTGTCCAGACAGAATTGAACTGAGTTGCCACTGGTTTAATTTTTTTCATACGAAGTTAAATTTAGTTGCCAAATCGGGTAGCAAAATATAAAATAAATTCAAATGTAATATGCCATGTTTACGTATGTATGTATGAATTTCACGTGGAGCTTAAAATTTCGGAAGAAATTTTTCAAAATGAGTGAATCGTGCTGCAGGAAACTCTCAGTAAAAAAAAAGTTGTTCAAACGAAATTTTGTCCGAAACAAGTGGGTGAATCCACCTTTAGAATACCAGAAAAAATCGACCTTTCAATTATCAACTCGAATAAATATCCCAAACAAGCTGTTGTTCAACATGTTATCCTAAACCTCCGGCAATGCAGACAAGCTAGAGCTTTAATTGCAAGCAACACAGATTGGTCGTAGCAACGTCAGTACGTACCATCGTACGGATGAGCATCGGACCACGCTACGACTCCAATTTAAACCATTTTGGGGAATAGGAATCCTGTACTTTGCCGACCGCCACTTTTACGACCAACAGGAAACCAATAACGCCCAGAGGAATGAAATTGTATTTTCTTTCCATTTAGGAGACTGATTTTATTATAATGTTGGTCGGCTAAATATAAATAAATAATAAAATAAGCGGCTCAAGCGACTAATATTACTTTAAAGTTGGTCGGAGTAGTTCTTTTTTTATTTTCCTTTTGCAAATCTATACAAAAACGGATGTGATTTACAGAACTACAAATCGCTAAAACGGCAACGCTTAAAATTTTACCGATAAAAGTTTAGCTACGACGTTGCAAGTTGACTAAAAGCAACGAGTCATTGTACGACATCACTACGTGGTCGTAGCGTGGTCGGTAAATTTATTAAAAATCTAGCGACCAGAAATATATCAGAAGTAAATTTAATCTGACCGAAATGACTGAAATTAGAAAGATTGCTTACCAAATCCGACCATTGAAGTCGTGAAATGGTCGGACTGTGCTGCTTGGGTAATTTTTTTTTCAATTTCCAAAAAAGGCATATCTTACACACAGATATAATAATTTTTGTGTAAAAAAAAAATTTGTTTTGCTTATATCTCGTTAATTGTCGGATTTTGGTGATTTTCAATAACAAGAATCTCGGGATTAATACGAATAACGTGTCCGTACGATATCGAAGGGCTGAGAAAAGTTGATTTCAACAGACAGATGGATATACAGACTGACAGACGGACATTGCTAAATCGACTTCCCTATCTATAAGGATTCAGAATATATATACTTTGTGGGGTCGCAAATAAATATTGTAGAAATAACAAACTTATATAAACCCTTGTCGCCTGTGATGAAGGGTATAAAAATCATTAATAATATGCTAATAAAGTCAGCTACCCCAAGTGGAATCTAAAATAATTCTTCTTTTTAATGCTAGATTTTACTATAAAATGGAAGGTATCACTGGTTTCTATGAATGTTTCGGTTTTAGCAAAACCTAAATACAAGACACCATGTAAAGAGGTACAGAAATACATAATCTATACTGCTGGTGCCTAATTACAGTCTACAAACTTTGAGAGTTTACGACGCTTCGACTAGATCTGGTGCATGCTAATACTGCCAAAAATCTATAATTTCAGGAGGCTTTGTCCCAATTTGCAAAAAATAAATTAAAGGGCAGACAGACGAAGTTTGTTGGCGACGGGTTAAGAGGCGAGTAGAGTACACAGGCTTAGGCAAGCTCAAAAGAGAATTGACGAAATTTCTGCATTTAAATTTCTGCTTTGTGAATTGATACTTTTGGAGTTGTTAAATTTTAATTTAAAAGCATTTTAATTAATCATATATTAAACTTGTTTTTAAATTAACAATTCTATTTATAAATTTACGATTAATCATCAAGTCACACACTTGCTCTTACTACGTTTACAGCAAAATGTTCATTAATACAAATTTATCGCTTTTTTGGGACAGTTTTTGATATTTTTAAATTTTCGTTTTTTTTTTTTGAAAAAATGATAAATTACAAAATATATCAATTACTTCACCCAAAGAAAAAACAAACTTGAGTATGTTTGCGATAATATGATCACAGACTATTTAAAAATTCTATGATCACTATAATCGTTATACGATTGCCACAAATATATTATGGTTGTAGTCATATTTTACGTTAATAACAAGATCATATATATGGTTGCAGAAATCATTATTTGTTTGTCCTAACTTAGACTTGGTTACGAATAATCATAAAGATATTGCTCTTATAATATAGGATGGCCATAATAATGATTTACCTACCGGGCTATTTAACAAAATCCGTGTTTTAAATACCAAATAATGAATTGTCAAACTCTAAATGTTAAATAGAGAATTTCTTCCCTATTGTCGTCGCCCAGTTAAATAACTACACTTGAATTAATATGTAGGAATGTTAATCAAAATTAAACTAAATGCTTACTTTGTACTATAAGCCAATACAAAAAAGCTTAAACCTAAAAAAATTCCATTGAAACAGCATTTAAACACTGGCTATAAAAATTATTAAATTTTATTGAAATTTTTATTATAATTTCCGTACAATGTTGCTGAATGTTGCTTTAATGAACTTAAATAAAAAATAAGTAAATTTTTTTTTTATATTTTAGTACTTCTTAATAGAGTGTATACTATGTTTGTCGACATAAATCATTTTTATTAGACATTTCCCCAGAACAACGAACAACCAGGGTACAACGGCAACAACAACAACAATATTAAGTTAATGGTTAAAACGCACGCAACACGCACAAAACGAAACTTTTTTTTTTTTGCTTTAGTTTTACCTTTTTTAAAGCCTTTAAAGCGGTTAAATTAAAACTCAAAATTATAACCAAACCGAAAGTATAGCACAAAACATATTCTTTCTATAAAGCCAGCATAGAAATTTTTGCTAAACTAGAGAACAAAATAATAGAAAAATAAATTTACGCACAAATCGTATTAAAAAAAAATCCAAAAAAAGGATTCTAAATAAAAAAAAGTGTCTAAATTGTTGCCAACGTGGAGTGTTTCTTCTTTTCTTTTCTTTACTTTTTTTTTTGGTTGAACAAAAGGGAAAACTAAAACGATAAAAACATTGTGTTCGTTAGAAATTATGACCAAGGATGGGGTTGTGAATATGATGGAAATATGACAAGTGCTGTTAGAGGTTTATTCAAGTGGAAATTTTGTAACCAAATACGAGAACATAAAAAAGGTTAAAGAGACAGAGAGAGAGAAAAAAACAACAACACTCTTTCATGTAGGAATTAAGATTAAAAAATTCATAAAAAAATGTTTAATAATTACAGTGGCAGGTAAAAATTTCCAACATATTTAAAAAAAAATTATTTATTAATCCCAAAATTATAAAAAAAGTTTTAAAATATTTTCTAATTATACAAAATTTAGAATAACTTTGTATTTTAATGACGTGCGTTATTGTTTAGCTCAGACGTAAATAAGGATCTTGTATTTAAGGAACCCTTTACAAATACATTATCTTACTTAATGCGAGGTTTGAACTGTGATATTTAATTTTTAGCAGAATAGAAAGGGCTTCCTTCCCCTGATATAAATTTTAAAATCATTTACCGATTTGTCCTATTAACATAACTAATGTGAAAGCTGGTATATTTATTTGAATTTTTGAACCTTAATCACGCACCAACCCAGGAGAAATTGCTGCTGCGAAATAAGCAGCAATTTTTGTTGCGCTTACACTCTGTGTTACCTAATGCATGATTTTTGTATGGCGAGTTCCCGCCTGGGAAGCATCACATTTCTTATGCAAAAAGTGCCTTTTCCTAAGCCAATAAAAAGCAACGAATGTATAATAAAGAACAAAAAATTGTTGTACATAATACAGTATGTGGAAAAAATAAGTTTCCAAAAGTTAAATTAAAAAATCGTTTTGTATTACTTTTTCGTATATTAACATTTTAAGTATTTTTCATTTATTTAAAACATTAACTTTGGTAAAATTGTTAATTAAAGATGTATTTTATTGCTGTTACGAGAAAAAGTAAATACGAATTCTCATAAAAAAGTTGAAAAAATAAGTTTCCATTTTCTTTAGTAACCACCACTCCACCAAATCGAAGAGAGATCTATCTTGCATGGTATCTACTAATTGTAAACACTCTTCCGGGCTGATTTTATTCCAGTTTGAAATTATACACTCTTTTAGTTGGTTAAGGTGTTGTGGCGCTGTCTCAGAAATCCGAATTTTTAACATAGTCCAAGCATTTTCAATAGGGGAAAGTCTGGGCTTTGATGTGGCCACTTTAAAAGTGTGACATTTTGATTTGCAAGGAACTCCACAATTATTTTGGCTGTATGAATAGGAGCATGGTCCTGTTGGAATACAAAATGTTCACCTATTGAAAGATTTCCTTCAAGTATGGCTGTGTCTTTCAAAATGTTTATGTATAAAGATGCATTGACTTTTCCTTCTAAAATAATTATTTCACCTACTCCCTTGGAAGAGAGAGACAGCCCCATACCATTAATCCTCTTTCAACTGATATTATAGTCGGCAAGGTGTACTTATAAGAAAGTGAATCACCTGCCTTACGCCATACGTGAACCATGCCATGAGAGTACTTTAATCCTATCATTGATTCGTCTGTCCATAAAATGTTATACCAAAATTCTCGAGACTTTAGAATGTGTTCTTCATAAAACTGCATTCTTTTTCTCATAGTAATTTTGCTAACATAAGGAATTTTTCCAGCTACACGTCCGTGCTTACCATTTGCTCTAAGCCTATTTCGTATTGTGTATGTTGTTGGTGGACTCTTCCCTTCATTTATCAGTTGCGACCGAATCTTTTGAACAAATGTTAGTGGGTTAGCCTCCGAAATTTCAAGGATTCGTCTATCAACTCTTTTACTGTTAATTTTAGGACGATCTTTTTTTGACGCAAACTCTTTTTTCGTTTGTATAAGCAACAAGCACTTTACTAACTGCTGTATAAGTTTTTGAAAATTTGTATCCAACTGTGACTAATAATAACTCTGCGTTCTTCAGTTGCTTAAATTTGGCCATTTTATAAAAAAAATTTATGCCTTGCTATTTAAAATAAGAATTGATGTCAGTATCCCAAAAATTTGACTTTCTCATAAAACTATAACATATTTACATTTAAAAACTTGATCTTATATTTACTGAGAATTTTAAATTTCTTTTCATAGATCAGCAATCAGTCGGTACATTTTTTCTTCTGGAAACCTAATTATGCAACGTACAAATAGTAAGACTATTTAAAACATGATTAACAGTTTTTTTATTTTAAGAGCAAAATTTGTGAAATTGTTTTTAAGTGACCTTCAAGATGAGTTCTTTTTAAAATTATAATAATACGTAAGCTAACAAAAATATTCCAATGCTCTCAGTCTTCCAATATCCATAAATAATGTTGGAAACTTATTTTTTCCACATACTGTATATATACATATGCATGTCGATCTTATTCGTTGTAGGGAAAAAGGTAATCGCAATTGTTTAATGAAATTTGGAAAAATATTTCTTTCAGACTTTTTGGAACTTAAGCCTATATTACATGAAATGTAAAAGGCAACATGCGCATGTGTCTCTGACGTCACGAAAATGTTCAGCATATCGGTAACATATTTAAATTGTGTAAAACTTTGATTGTACAACACATGTAACTGGGTGTTTTTAAAGCTAGAAAGTGAAAGTACACGCCATGTAGCAAATGTTGCTTCATTGTGACGACAAAATCACGTCAGAGTCACATGCACATGTTGCTTTTTACATTTCATGTACTATAGGCTTTACAATAGTTAACATTCTGATATCTAATATAAGTCGCAGACAAGTAGAAAAAAAAATTTAAAAAAAATATAAAATATGTATTAAAATTTTTAAACCCGCCATTGCTCTTGCAAAATATTGTTTTGAAATTATAGGGAAAAGCTGTTGGCACAATTTTCTTAAAAATCGAAGATTAAAATAATTAAATAAAGAAACTAAAAGCCGGCGACGTCGTAGGTAGCGCAAGAGGAATACAACAATTAATATGTATAAATTGTTGGCTTAAAATAATTCAATCGCATTTTTTCTTTAAATAAATACTAAAGCTGTTGGTTGTGCAGCCAGATTTTAGACAAAAATTCTCGAATTAAAAATGATTTAAGTAGTCATAGTTTTATTTAATCGCCTTGTTTTGTGGAAAATTTAACAATTTCTTAATTTCTATCAAAAAAAGCAAAAGTATTAAACTTAAGGTTTAAAAAACAATTCAAAGCTCTACACCTTATTGTTTCTCTTTTAATAAGTCCAACAACTGTTACTATACATTAATATAGAATGAAGAAAAAAAAATATTAGGAAAAATACGTCTAACAACCCTAACTTTTTTAAGCACTTTTCCTTCTCTTCTATTCAATTTTCCTTGACAATAGACTAAAATGTCGACGTTGACAAAAACAGCTACAAAAAAAAAA
>NDXZ01005993.1:438-12363 GCA_003055125.1 Paykullia maculata | reverse complement strand
AAATTATAAATTTTTGTAACGGTACGTTACACTTATAAGAACAAAAAAAAGAGATTAACAAAAACTTCAAAAAGGAAAATAACAATAAGACTATTAACATTAAAAATTAACACATATATACACATTTGATTACAAAAAAACACAACTGACTTATATTTTTCTATGAATAAATTTTATACAACTAAAATTATAGTTTAATTTTATTGTTAAAATGGCCATAATGGTCACCATTTTTATTTGGGTTTTTTTCAGTATTTCAAATGTTATTTAAAACAGAAAATAAAATTTCGATGGGAAAATTTGTCCACTTCCTTAAAATGTATAAAAATTGCTACGCTTTTCTGCTGACTTATTATTTTAATTCCTTTTTTTAATTTTTTAAAGATGTGTAATTTTTACTGCTGGATCATTAAATTATTTCGTATCAACATGTTCAATTAATTTTTTTCTATAATAATAATTTTAAAAAACCAGGTTCAACATCTTCCCATGTGGGAACTTTACGCAAAAGAACCAATTTTAGTACTTCAACTTATTAATAGACGGCATCACAAGGTAGATTTAAAAAGGTAATAGCGTCGCTACAACAAATATAAAGAAACAAAAACCACATACAATTTTTTGTTGCAAAAATACTTTAATAATGTCAAAATTATTGCTGCCAACTGTTTTGGTAAAGAACTTTTTTTCTTTTTTTTAATTTTTCACAAAAAATATTTTTGTGTGGGACATGTCTTCCGGGTCATTTAAAAAAAAACTGACTAATTGGCCCAAAATCCACAGAGATATGGGCGAAAAAACTATATGACTTTAACTACTTTCCGACATCCTTATAAATACATACATATGTACGTAAACTGTATGTATTACTTTACGATATGTTATTACAAAAATTATGTTAACATGTTTTACAAAATATTATTTTAACTTATAAAAATACAGAACAAATTATGAACTCGAAATAAAAAACAGAACATTTTAAGGATTTGTACATAAGAATAATTTATACAGAACAGAGCTCTCAAATACAGTACTGTTCTGTATAATACAGAACGGATGGTCACATTCTATATACTTTATATTCTTTGTTATTACATATTAAACCCTCTGTTATGGCACGTTATGTCTATGTTACCTTGTTTTATATATCTAACTGATAGAGCTAGATTTTATTTGTTTATTTTGAACTACAAAATTAAGATAAAAACTAAATCAAGAAACAAATTTAAATTATATGTAATTAAAAGATATAATACATACATGTTGTGTTGCTACATATTATTAATAATATTTGTATTTTTCGTTTCATAGTCTGCTAATGGTGTGTATGGGCTGCAACCTGGCTTTGATGCGGTTCTGGGAAGAATAGAGAATAACACAGGAGCTCCGAATTTGAATAACATTCCAATTGAGCAAAGTATTGAAATTCAAAAATTACGCCCCGGCTCTGGACATTTAGAAGTAATAAATAAAATGGATGGTCCAATAAAATCTATACAAATTCGTGATGTTAAAGTTAATTTTGATGACATAATACTTGCCCCAGATCCAATGTGGAACCATACCTCCGTTTTTAATAAAGGAATTATAGGCAGTACTAAGTCGAACCTTTTAGATGAGCTAATGGTAAGATTATTATCATTTATTATGTAGATATAAAACAAATAAATCAACTTGTAAGAATGCTATCTTCGTCTGCGAAAAAGCCTTATACCCTTTACCTACTTTTACTGGGTCTTCATGTAGCATTTTTTCTTGCTGAGCACAAGCAAAAACGTCGAAAGAACAACGGCAAAATAATTGATGATTGCTTAAGGTGGAAAAAATGTTAAATTGCTTCGTCACAAATATAAAATTTTTAACGTGAGAAGACGCATAATTTTTTTATTTTGTGTTTTTAGAATAATTAATTCACCCATATTTTTATGGATTTTCTCCCGGGCTTCTTTCTTTTCTCTAATTTAATGAAAACTATTGATACAAATTAATAATTTTTAATGTATCCTTAATCACCACTTCGTGTTTTATGTGTGTGTTTTGCAAATACACCTGAATTGACAGCTCATTATATATTTAATCCTTTAATTCCCAGTGGAACCTAGGGACGCTCATTGCTTAGCAATAAATGCTCAAGAAATCAGTTGAGCAACCATTGCAATTTGGCAATTTGCGATCTACACGTCACAAATTCTATGGATGCAATCAACTTTGACAATTGCGACAACAAAAAATTGCTACGAGTAGACCTGGGGTAAAACGAAATGAATAAAAACTGAATTTCCTTTGGCATACAAACGTTTTAAAGCAAGGAAATAAGAATAGTTAGTTAAAGCAATATTGTTACCTAAATAAGTTTGATCCATTTCGTAATTAAACACTCAAGTAACACTTTAATTCTAAAAACAGTATTGCATGTTTATCAAATCACAACCGAACGCATTATTCCAAAAGATGGACCTAGCATTAGTATGCGATTAGCTAAAAACTTTGCAAAACATTAAATATGTAAATACTGGAGAAGCGAAGCCAACAAAATGAGCGGCTAAAAATATTCCTCTAGAAAAACGAGACAAAGTAAAAATACTTATTAAATTAATGGAGCGGAATATAAATATAAAACCATTTTAATGTCATAAAATTTCGCCAGTAGTTTTAGTTCAACAGAAAGATTGCAGCACCTGAAACAATATGGATTTACATTGAAGTTGGAAAGTGGATATTAACAAATTGAGATTTCTCATAAAGACAATGAGTCTTTAGCTTCAGTGACGGGTTATGGTAGCTTATTTCAATGTCCTTTGAAGTCTGTAACGTTCCAGCCGCAGTCGGGCGTTTAATGGAACATGTGTTTAGAGGACTTCACTACAAGACATTCTTAATGTATGACGATGATAATATATTACGATGTTTGATGAACATAAAACAAATTTAAAAAAGTCCTCAAACGAATATCAAAGACTGGATTCAAGGTTAGGTAGAACAGGCAGCTGTGGAAGGTGCGAAGGTTCAGCTCACTTGGGTCCGATATATACGGTCCCTTTGTGTCCTCTTTGAGAGATAGGGCGAGAGAGAAAAGAATGAAAGATATATTAGAGAAAAAGGTTAAGACTTGAGTGACAGTGTTAGAGCTCAACATATCTGGCTAGCCTTTTCGTCTGGGTCATCGAATCAACTACAATTCCTAATAAAGGATGTCAGGTTTGCGAGATCCATCCAATACGACAGACTGTGCAGTCTGCAGGTTCCAAGGTGTGGTTCCGGACATCGTCTAGTGGAGGAGGCAGGAGCAGAGAAGATGATACACGGTCTCTTCCTCAACCGCATCATGACAACTCCTACAGAAGTCGTTTAATTGCAATCCCGTTCTCTCCGCATAGCTGTCGCAGCGGCAGAGTGATCGTAGCCACAATGTCTCTTAGTCGCTATCTTTCCAGGCCCAAGAAACACGCGGTGTGCTGCGTATCAATTCTCGGCCATATTAATTTCGTCACAGCGCACCTAGATTCGTTGGACCATCTGACTTGACTGAGTCCGCTGAAATGCACGTCGATTCGGCGTTTACAGGCCGGAAGAGGGACGCCACAGTGGTGGTCAATCGCCTAGTCGCCAAGTTTCGCGCCTTTCTGGGTCAGTTCGTCAGCAACACAGTTACCGGTGTTGGTCCCGTGTCCTCGCACCCATATAAGGACGCACGACATTCACGTACAAGTTGTGGTGTCGAGTAGACATCAGTTAGGGCTGTCGGTGAAGATCCTGATATTCATACCGAATATCTTGTTGTACCGCAGCAGGTTCACCGCTTTCATTATAGCAGATATTTCGGCTTGCAGCACACTGCATTTGTTATGTAATCTGAACGATATCCGAATCCCCATCCTTTTCATGAATATTTCTCCTCTTGGACCCATCGCCGTTTGCACCGTGGCAACCCTAGCCTCTATGTTTGCCCTCCAGGACAGTTTGCTATCCAGGATAATTCCAAGATACCTCGCGTTGTCCAATAGAGTTAATTCCGTACCATCAAGCACCGGAAGTCGGCCCGTGAACAGTACAAGCTCCGTTTTAGAGGGGTTGACAGTCAAGCCGTTTTCAGAGCTCCATTCACTCAGTGTCCTTACCGCCAGTTCCATCCCATTCGAGATAGTGTCAAGATGTATGCCGGAGAATCATTAGATTAATAAATTAAATTAAATTATAAAATTAATCCTTCTAAAGGCAGAAATATGAAAAATAATTCGCACACACATAACTACATATGTATGTATGTACATAAGTAAAGAAATATTTAATTTTTTTACAGGAACAAAATATCGTGCCTTAACCGCGGAAATAGCTTGAGCGACACAATTTTCAAAAAACGTTATTTTCTATAAATTTGTTCATTGACATCACTCGCATCATCTCTTAAAATTGCGTTGTCATACAATGTACCGTTACGAATTTATAGCAAAATGTTTATTCAAAATTTGGTTTCTTTAACTTGATTTAAACAAGATATAATATAAAAAAACTTTCTCCTGTAAAATTTCATTTCTATCGCTCAAGCTATTTCCGCGGTTAAGGCACGATATGTTAATTTAATACTCCAGTACAGACCCTAATGTTAAATTTAGAATAAATTGCTTAATAATTTTGTTTTAAAATTGTATAATTTTTGTTTTTAGATTAAACTAATTCTGCTAAAAGGATTAGGTATATCGATAGTCACTCGATCACCTTGCGAAGAACTGGCTTATATAACATTAGAAAACATAAGTTTAAATATAATGTTATTACCATTCTCGAAGTCCATAGATTTGACAGTTGGAGAATTGCAAATAGATAACCAGTTGCTGGAATCGCAATGCCCCATAGTATTATACACTTGGAAATTAAATACGGAAAACTTGAATCGGGAGGCATTAGTTTTAAGGGCTAAATTGCTACCAAGTCCAAATATCAATGCTGTTATCTTTGAAAACTTTTCTCTTGATATTAAGCCTTGTACTGTGATAATAGAAGAGCGACTAATTCTTAAGACGGCTTCATTTATAAAAAAAAATAATAAACAGGTGCATCCACAGGATAAATTGACTGATAATCACATATACCGCTTTTCCGAAAATCCAATTTCAAAAGATGCCAAACGATTTTACTTTGAAAACTGTTTAATTGGGTCGACACAGGTAAGTAAATAACTTTTTAATTAATATTTATCATACATACATATAAATTTTATTGATTGAATTATGTCACATCCATATTGGCAATGAGGTTGAAGTAATCTATAATTTTAATTAACGTTTTTAATAGTTTGTGGCGTACGTTACGTCGAATAATTTTACTATACTAGTCAAAAATTTTAATAAGTTTGCCACTTATTGTAAACAAGTGATTAAATTTAACTGTTTTTGATGGGTGTTGGCTGTTTAGGTTTTTAAAAAATTGCGGTAAAAATTAAAAAATTTTCAAAATAAATTTTATATTTAGTGGATCGATTATAAAAATAAGTAATCGATATTTGGGAATTAATTTTTTAAATAATATCGTCGAAATCTCATTTAATAGACAGGTAAAGAATTACTTATCTTCTATAAACACATACATACATATATGTATACTTATATATGTATAAAATAGTAACGTGACTGATTGATTAATTCATCATTGCACATCCCAAACGCATAAAACTAGAGACAAAAGAAAAAAGGTTGTTTTTTATAGAGGTATAAAACTTTGAAATGGAACAAAACAAAGATGAAGTTTTTAAATTGACATGAAATTTACTTTATTCGAAAGATAATCTTCCTACATTATAATTTAAATATGACTTCTGGCATTTGACCGCCACGGCTGGCTCGGCTGACTTCTTCCAATATTTATGGCCGTATATCGGCAATAACGCGGGGAATGTTGTCCTCCAAGTGATCAATCGTTTCATGCTTATCGGCGTAGACTAGCGACTTCACATATCTCCACAGAAAATAGCCTAGCGGCGTTAAATCGCACGATCTTGGAGGCCAATTCATGGGTCTAAAACGTGAAACTATGCGGTTACCAAACGTTTCCTTCAATAAATCAATTGTAGCACGAGCTGTGTGACATGTTGCCCCGTCTTGTTGAAACCACAGCTTCTGCACATTATGGTTGTTCAATTGATCAAAAAACGGGATCAACGGCAATCTTTTTTTCAAATAAATTCTCAGTCAGTCTATTCATGTTGAAATGCCAAACCAAACTCAATATAAAACACTTGACAGCTGACAAAATGGCCGCCAGTTAAAAAAGTGTTGCCAACTTAAAGTTGTATACCTCTATAAAAAAACGCCCTTAACTTGGGTTCCTCTCCTGTTGTATAAATTTACTAAGTGATTTTTGGAAATTTTAAAATTTAGGGGGTAAAAACGGGAAAATCGGTAACCTTATATCTGCTAAATTAGACAAAATTTAAAAAGCATTGTTTTCTACTCACAAAAGAAGTAGATATGTAGGTGTCTGGTACATTTTTGAAATTTGAGAGCCTGGTTAATAAAAACGGGTAAAAATTATAAGTTGGTACTTTTTGGGGGCCCTTATAACCACTAAACCAATAAACATAGACCCATAATTTAAACTACGTTTGTCACTTCTCAAAAAAAAAGAATACGTTTTCGGTACTTTTTGGAAATTCAAATGTATAGGGATAAAAACGTCGAAAAACGGGAAAAATGTTAATTAGTCAAATACTGGTCCGATTTGATTAAAATTTACGTGGTAGAAAAAGGGGAAATTTTGAGTAACCAGTTTCGTAAATAGTGCAAAAACTTGCCCTTATTGTTTTCTTTTAAAATAGAAGCGCCATTGTACATAGAATACATTTCATCCTATTGGGACGTTTGACAAAATGAGACGTAAAACTTAGTAATGAACAGTTATTACAAGTATTGCTTAAAATTTTAGTGGTAAACTGAATCATTCCAACATCATGAAAAACTTTATCTTCAATTTTTTCAAAAGATTTCGGGCATTAATTTCATCAAAACTCTTATCTTTTAAAAGCAATACCCTTTTTAATGATTTATGGTAGCATATCAATTAATATTAATTAGACAATAGATTTATTTATTTTTTTTTTTTTTTTTTTTTTGTTACGGCAACGTAGCTTGGGCAGTTATTTAATACCCCTATTGCGGTTTACAACTCGACTCAGATGAGTTGCAATTAAGACAACTTAACTTTAAAACAACTTAACTGCTAATGCTGATGTTACGAAAAAAAAACAATAAATCTTAGTTCCAATTCACATTATGAAAGAAAATAAGTTTTTGCTTATCCATTTTTTTCTTTGAACATTACAAGTCTTTTTACTTAATTTGTGTTACTTTTTGTTTGAAATTACACTCATACATGTGTGTACCATGCTGTTTTACATTTTACGAATGAGAAAACAAAACAACTTGCCAACTTACTCCTTTCTCTTTCTTTCGCACATAAAAAAATGAACTTAAAAATTAACTCATAACTGCTAGTTATGTGTGATCAATTATTTATCTCTTTGTCAAACGCACTAATACAAGTTGTTATTCATAATTCAAATTGCAAAATTTCAACTGAAGTAGAGTTGAGTTGTAAACCATAATAGTGGTACAAGTTCAATCCAGAGAACTGATTGAAACTACATATTCACATTTGTTGTCTATTCACAAACTCATTGCTTTTAATCGACAACTAAATAAATATGAAGTGCTATGTCTTAACTCATTTACATATTTTGTTGATTGCCTTCTGTACAATTTATTTTTGTTACGCCTTTACATATCAAGCAATAAAATAAGATGTTCCCATAGTATTCGTTGCTTTTTGTGTGTATTGTTTGTAAAAATTCGCCGCCTGTGGTAAAATTTTATATTTTTGCAGACAGTATTTGAAGCATAGCTCTAACTCTATCGATGCTCCAAGTTTCAAAGATATCTGATAAGTAGTTTAGTAGTTACATACAAATTCATAACATACATATATATACATAAATGTATTCAATAAGCATTAAAACATTTCATATCATTCGTTCAGTATTCGTTGTCTTTGGGGGGAATGTAAGTTTACTTTTGAAAAGGGCAAGCAATGCATGCATTTTTATTCGTGACACTCCCTTTTTTTGAATAGTGTTATACATTACTTTACTGAATTCATGTACATATATGTGAACAAAAGGCATATTTTTTGAGAATGTATTCAAAAGCACAAAATATAGCATTCAAACCGTTCACTGGTTCAATCAATCAAATCAAAGTAAAATAAATTTTCCTCTTTTTTATTTTTTACAAATAAATTTTTAATATATTTTCTTAGGTACGATTAAGCGTCTTAACATCGTCGAAATTAACGCCTCAACTTTCTGAAATTAAAAAATCTTTGGGACTAACTTTTATTAAGTTTGAAGACGCTGTTATCGAATTTGATAAATTTGTAGATAGAAATCATTTTGAAACATTAGAAGTCTATGCAAAAGCATTGAAAGCTCATTATATGAATCAGATAAAATGGCATGCTGCATCCATTTTAGGAAGCGTAGATTTCTTAGGAAATCCTTTAGGATTTGCGAACGATTTATCTGAAGGAGTGAGCGGACTTATTTTTGAAGGCTCCGTTAAAAGTTTGGTAAAAAACGTTACTCACGGTATATCTAACTCTACCGCAAAATTGACGGAAACATTATCGGACAGCCTTGGAAGAGTTGTTTTAGATGAACATGATAACGAAACAAGGCAAAAAATATTGGATGTAGCATATCCTTCTTCAAGAGGACATTTAGCTGCTGGATTAAAAGGTTTTGGTTTTGGATTACTTGGAGGAGTCACGAGCATTGTTCGACATACATATGTTGGCGCGCAGGCGGATGGTCTTCCGGGATTCTTAAGTGGCCTTGGCAAAGGCATTGTAGGTACGGTTACTAAACCGCTGATAGGAGTTCTTGACTTAGCATCAGAGACTGCTAGTGCCGTTAGAGAAACAAGTAGAGGATCCCACCACTACCTGCCGGACCGAAAACGCTTACCACGATGTGTGACTGGGGCACCAGGTGGACTTTTACCTTCTTATTCCTATCGACAAAGTAAGGGCCAACAATATCTCTATATAATAAATAGAAGAAATTTTGCCGAAAAACTTATATATTATGAACCAAACCTTTGTAATGATAAAGAAGCACAATTAAGACTTTTGGTATCAACTGAATTTATACGAATTTTTTCAAGATACGAAGACGATCCTGCAATTATGTTTGAATGTCATTTATGCGAAGTTTTATCATGTCATCTTCTTACAACTAATATGGCAACAACGAGCAAAACACTACCAAATTATTATATAGAGATATCAACAAATGTGCCAAAGGTAACGCGTCCAAGAGTCAGATGTCAAAGTGAAGAAGTTGCAGAAAGAGCATCAAGATGTGTAAGTATCAAAAACAAACCCCTCAAAACAATGCATTGCATTTCCATTCCACTGCATTGCACAGTAGGGCAGACTCAAAATAATTGGAAGTAAATCATCCATTTTTAACCGGCTGCTCCGATCTAAACGGGCATTGCAGTGGAATATTCCACTATAAATTTTTCATAGATGCTCTCCAATTGCAACCCGGACATGTTAATTTTGCTTAACGCTTATTATTTTTATGTTTCTTATCCCAATTAAAAAACAAATTGTTTTGTACTACTTAAGCCCTTTTTAAAATGTACAAAACATGCGAGCGTGTAAAAGTTATCTCTAATAGTTAGTAAGTAATACACTTTGGAAAATGAATATTTCTTAATTATTTAAAACCTTGGTGCAATTCTTTCGAAATATCGGATCAAATTATAAACCAATTTTCCAGACTTTCCTTAGAAATTATAAATATTAGTTGCTGTAATATTTTACCAGAAAAAATTTTAATTTGGGATTTTTGTTTAATTTTTTAAATTTTAGAATTGTTTTTTTGAAAATTTCTTATGAATACTTTTACTAATAAACGTTTTACGATAAATAACAAATTTTTATTTTCTCCAAAGACATATTTTTGAAAAACGTTTGGGTATTTTACAGATATCGGGAATAATTTGGGCCAGATTTAAAAAATTTTCTTTGTTTGTCAAATTAAAAAAAAACTATGGATAGCAACCGAACTTTAGTTAAAAATTTGATACTTATTTATTTATTATTAATATCAATTTAAAAAAAAATCTTATTTTCCTAATAATTTTCATATATTTTTAGATTAATTATGCTAAAGCTGTTTTCGACGAAAAAGAACTGTCAGTAGCTAATTTCTAAGTTTTTTCTAGAGGACAATTAAGTATATAATGTTGCAGCGTGTATATTAATTCCTTTTTAAAACTACTTAAAAATGACAAATACTTTCAGATATATGAAGATTGAAAAGAACTGCACAAATTTCTTTTATTTATTGAATTAAACACATCATTTTTTTTTGTATTACTTTATATTATTATTTAAATTTTAATCATACGAACACTATAAACAAAAAATTCTTTTTTCTAGTTAAAAATGCTAATGAAAGAAAGCAGGGTACGAAAAGATTAAAATATACACAAAAAAATGAACATACTTTACGTTCATATATATTTACTTATTTATGTATTAAAACTTTCGTATTATTATGTAACACGAAACCAAAAAACACTACTCTGATATACATTTTCCCTGATTTGTCCAATTATAAAAACACTATGAAACTTCATATACTAAACATATGTATATTGTAAATTATTTTATATAATAATATGTTAGTGTAACTAAGTAAGAAATAAAAACCATTTTTATTTTTAATATTTATCGTTCCTGCGAAGCTGTTAATACTTTTATAACCATATCGTTGTACAACATTAAAATGAATAGGATCAAAGCAGGGGACATCCCCTATACATATGTAAAAAAAAAACATTCACCCCTATTGTGAATAAAATGTGAAATTTTGTTTCCATAAAATTTTGTTCCCAAATGTGAAATTTTGTTCCCAAGAAAGTGAACAAACTAATACATAAAAGGTAACATATTTCAAGGGAATAATTATTCACGATTGCAATTTTGGGAATGGGGAAAAAAACTTGAGGGAAAATTTAGGAATAATGTATAAATCCTGTCGAGTTCAATCGTAAAACCTCCCACAGAGAGAAAATATATTGTAACGTATATCTTGAAAATGAAAAACTAAGCAAATTTGTTTAAACGCTTAAATGCCTCTTATACTTCTTAAACTCTTAAATTTTCATATAAAATTAAAAGTTTAAGAGGTATTTAAGCGATTTAACCAATATCCCTACTAAATTTGTTTATTAATTTTATTTAATCGAGACATTATCCAAAATTTATGCACAATAAAACAGCTAATGCTGAAAACACCCCAACTATGAAACTGTATAAAAAAATCTTCAGTTTTTACACTTGGAAGTTACGGGTGTGAATAAAATCTTGTTGCTATAGACTTGCAAATACCTTTAATAGGATCAAATTAAACGCGCCGTAACTGTCAATACAAAACATTATAACAGCCTATCGATAAAGACTTTGACGAGAAGATTTTTTTTACAAATTTACAACAGAAAATACAAAACCAAATTTAAAAATATCGAAATTAAGTTGCAAAAGAAAAATATTGATGAATTGATATATCGATATATTTGACAAACCCCACTTTCAACACATTGGTAAAAGGTATATAAGATTCGTCATAAACCAATTCTAATTATTTTTTACGATTAAGAAAACTAGATATTTACTTTAACCCTGTTTATTGAAAAACTTTCGTTTTTAGAACAAATTCCAAAGGCTGGGTATATACCCCATGTACATATGTAATATATAATTTAACTATTTAAGAAAAAAATATTAAAAAATGATGATTATAAATAAAAAAAACTAAATGAAATAATTAACTCAGTACAACAATATCTATTGCAGTTTTTT